>JAZGTI010009126.1:0-19247 GCA_036877585.1 Botia kubotai | reverse complement strand
ACGCCTGTCTACCGTTTGTGAGTGTTCTCTGCCTGCCCTGATCATAGCCCGTTTAACGTTTATGATTTCTGTTACTGTGGATCTGTCTAATAAAATGCACATGGATTCTAACTGTCATGCCTCAGCGTCATTACAAAAACACACAAACACAGTGCTAGGAATGATGCTACGAATGCAATGATTGAACAAACTTCCACAGCGCATATGTGTGTGTTAAACCTTGCGGTTAGCTAGTCAACTCACCCCACAACTGCATTTGTTCACCTAAGTCTCCAAACTAAAGGGCAGAAATGCTACTGTTAACAAATGTGAAATTGTTACGGTGGAGGCTCCAGCTTCTCTTCTGCCATGCCACCAGAGGGAGCCGTCACTGGAATACTGAGCGGATTACCAAGAACTCCATTTCCCATCATGCACTTACCTGAACTGATCACTTTCGGATTCATCACCTGATTCACATTCCTCATTCTCTATATAAACCGGACATTTCCTTATGCACATTGTGAAGTCTTGATTTGCCCTGGCATCATTTCTGAGCATTTTTCCGTTTTCCTGTTTGGTGTACTCTGTGTATGATTTGGATTGTTTCTGGTTTTCGATTGTTTGCTGCCTGCCCTTACACTGTGGATTGTTATATCGTGTTGGATTGTTTGCTGCCTGTCTCGACCCTTGCCTGCCTAACGTTTACCCTTTTGCCTAGCCTCCGCTGTACCTGGTTACTGTTATCGATCCTGTTATTCTTGTGAATATAATACTTCAGATGGATCCGACTCAGTCTGACGCTTCGTTACAGAAGACTTCGCCAACACAGGATCCAGCAGCTCGTGTTCAGCTGTCCGCTAAATTGACACTACAGGCATTTCAGCTAGCGGTACACCAACACCAACTCAACCGAACTAGTCAAAGTGCAACTGGGATTACAACTGACGCCTTCCGAGATAACTTACGCCGCTACAACACCACCTAGCCCACCAATGCCCAGTTCAACCTCTCCGGTAAGCCCACGTCTTGCTTTTCCTGAGAAATTTGATGGTTCGCCGGCTAAATGCAAGGGTTTCTTATTACAATGCTCGTTGTTCGTTAATCAACAGCCTTCTCTCTACCCAAATGATTCTAGTAGGATAGCATTCGTGTGCTCTCTCCTCACTGGAAAGGCACTGGACTGGGTAACAGCAGTTTGGAGTTCAGAAAGATCAATTTTTCCTACCTTTGAGATTTTTCTTCAGCGGTTTCGGTAAGTTTTTTGAAGTTGTTTTCCAGTTTAGCTCTGGAAAACAACTCCTCACCCTGGTTCAAGGGAGACAAACAGCTTCAGAGTATGCATTACGTTTTCGTACTTTAGCAGCTCAAACGAACTGGGTTGAGGATACTCTTAAGCTGCTTTTTCAAAAGGGTCTCAATCCAGAGCTTCAATCAGAAGAGGGTAGAAGTCTCGGCAAATTCATTGATCTAACAATTCAGTTAGATAATTTAATTCGTTCTCAGAGAGCTAACTATGTGCATTTTCCAGAGAGAGTCCAACAGGTTGAACCCATGCAACTGGGAGTCACTCAACTAACACAGGAGGAACGAGCAAGACGGATCCAGAACCACCTCTGCCTCTACTGCGGAGAATCCGGACATCTCAATTCCTCCTGCCCAGTTCGACCACAGAATGACCTTCCAGGGGTGAGTGTTAACTCCGTTGTTTTTAAAGGACCAACCAATATGACTTTACCAGTCACCTTATTATTAGCAGACCAGACTCTGAAAACCATGGCTCTAATTGACTCAGGGGCAGCTAGTAATTTCATTTCCCAGGAATTTGTTCAGAGACACTGTATATCTTTATCTGCATTTCATTGTTCTCTAACAGTGGAGGCGCTAGATGGGAGACTGATAGGAGGAGGAAGAAGAACAAGCTTATCTGAAAACATCACCTTACAAGTAGGCAGCATCCATCAGAAAACACTACAATTATATGTTATCTGCTCACCTCGTCATCCAGTTATTTTAGGTCTCCCCTGGCTAAAACATGAGCCCCTTATTTTTTGGAAGGAGGGAGAGCTGCAATAATGGGGTACGAACTGTTTCCGTCAATGTCTTAGAAAATTGCAACTCTTTCACAGAAAGTCCACGCCAATTCAGATCCCAAAGCCCTCTAACGAAAACATTCCTCATGAATACGAGGATCTATCAGAAGTTTTCAGCCCTAAGACGGCTTCCCGGTTACCTCCACATCAGAGAGTTGATTGCGCTATAGAGCTCAAGCCCAGTGCTGAACCCCCTAAGGGTCGCATATTTCCTTTGTCCCAACAACCTGAATCAGAGGCCATGACAACCTACATTAGGGAGGAATTAGGGAAAGGTTTTATTCGTCCCTCAAGTTCTCCAGCCTCAGCGGAGTTTTTCTTTGTAAAAAAGAAGGATGGAAGTCTGGGACCTTGCATTGATTACCGAGGCCTCAACGTGGTAACTATTAAATTTCGCTATCCTTTACCACTTGTACCCGCCGCCCTAGAACAACTTCGACAGGCTAAAGTATATACAAAACTTGACTTACGCAGCGCATACAACTTGGTTAGGATTAGAGAAGGTGGCGAGTGGAAAACTGCCTTTTCCACTACGTCAGGACATTACGAATATCTAGAATATCTAGTGATGCCGTTCGGTCTTGCCAGTAGCCCCTCGGTATTTCAGTCATTTATGAATGATGTGTTCAGAGACATGCTGGAAAGGTGGGTAATCATGTATATACACAATATTTTGATTTATTCAAACTCAGTTGAGGAACATGTAGAACATGTGAAAGCAGTACTAAAATGTCTAGCCGAGTATCAATTGTTTGTAAAATTAGAGAAATGCGAGTTCCATAGATCCAATACCTCCTTTTTAGGTTATGTGATTAGCCCTGAGGGTGTTGTCATGGATGAGAAAAAAGTCAAAGCGGTAACTGAGTGGCCTCAACCCACAACGGTTAAAGAATTACAAAGATTCTTAGGCTTTGCAAATTTTTACAGACGTTTCATTTGAGCATTCAGTTCCATAGCAGCCCCGTTGACCGCTCTGACCAAGCAGAAATCCAATAAACTAAAATGGTCACCACAATCAGAAACCGACTTAAATTAAACTTAATATTAAAGCACTTACATTAAAGCACCCCGACCCCAATCTTCCTTTTGTCGTGAAAGTAGATGCCTGAAACACGGGGGTAGGAGCCGTTCTATCTCAATGCCATGGGTCTCCTCCCAAGTTATATCCATGCGCATTTTTCTCACGCAAACTCTCTTTAGCTGAACGTAATTATGATGTGGGTAACCGGGAACTCTTAGCGATGAAACTGGCTCTGGAGGAGTGGAGGCACTGGCTTTCTCAATGAGCCTCTCATTCGTTTTTAGTCTTTACCGATCACAAGAATCTGGAATATTTGCGTACCGCCAAGAGACTCAACCCACGACAGGCAAGGTGGACTTTTTTTACACGTTTTCACTGCACTGTTACCTATCGACCTGGTTCTAAGAACACTAAAGCAGACTCCCTGTCATGACAGACCGACGAGATCCCCACAATTTCCAACCCTGAGTCCATTCTTCCTGACAAAGTACTAGCAGCCCCGGTACAAATGGGATATTAACACATAGATCGATCAAATAAATTCCCTCTCAACCAGGGACCTTCGCCTGAAACTCCCGTGCAAGACAATTGAGCCCCAGGTATCTTGGTCCCTTTAAGATTATTAAACGGATCACTCCAGTATCATTTCGATTAAGTTTACCTCATAACTACTGCATTTCTCCCACTTTCCACATGTCACTCCTGAAACCCGCTGGTGGCCCGGTGGGAGAGGCTGAGGAAGCGCCCTGTGGACAGACCCCCCCCCGATTATGGTCGATGGCGAGGAGGCCAACAGGGTCTATGAACTTTTGGAGTCTAGACGTCAGGGCGGTACATTACAGTACCTAGTGGACTGGGAGGGGTACGGTCCTGAAGAAAGGTCGTGCGCAGGTGATATCTTGGACCCCACGCTAACCAAGGAATTTCACCGGAATCATCCGGAAAGACCGGAAAGACCGGCCCCTCGTCCCCATGGAAGACCCCGGCGTCGAAAGCTCAGGAGGCGCTCGCAGGGGTGCTCTGTTCCGGTGGATTCTCCAACTTCCACCAGAGGGAGATGTCACTGGAGTACTGAGCGGATTACCAAGAACTCCATTTCCCATCATGCACTTACCTGGACTGATCACTTCCAGATTCATTACCTGATTCACATACCTCATTCCCTATATAAATAGGACATTTCCTTATGCACATTGAGAAGTCTTGATTTGCCCCGGCATAATTTCTGAGCGTTTTTCCCTGTTTTCTTGTTTGGTGTATTCTGTGTATGATTTGTATTGTTTCTGGTTTTCGATTGTTTGCCGCCTGCCCTTATACTGTGGATTGTTATATCGTCTTGGATTGTTTGCTGCCTGTCTCGACCCTTGCCTGCCTAATGTTTACCCTTTTGCCTAGCCTCTGCGGTACTGTTGGTTACTGTTATCGATCTTGCCTGTTATTCTTGTGAATAAAATACTGCAGATGGATCCGACTCAGTCTGACGCTTTGTTACAGAAATGGAGCTTGCCCACTTCATTTTTATAATCGTCTCTCAGTTTGTACTGCAACATAGCATTGACTGAAAGAGTAAAACAATCTGTTTTACCACGAGCCTCATAACATTACACAACCAGAGATTACTGCATGCAACGTTAGCTAACATTACCATTTGTAACGTAATCGATTTAAATCATACCACTATGTTAAATTCACCAATAATCACAACATAATTTGGACACCCAGAGCCACAGTGTCTATACAAGTCCCAGCAACTTGTTAAAATGAGTCTAAAGGGCAATAAAACGCTTCAATAAATTAATCTATTTCATCTTACATTAGTCGTCGTTTAAGCAGTGAAGATTGCACGTCACAGATGCGCTCATTTACCAGTACAATTAGAGAGCTCTCGACAGTTTTTATTATTATTATTGATTAAATGATGCTGGTTCTGACAGACACATTACAGAAGACACACAGACACTGAACTTACCCGTTTCGCTTCTTCTGAAGTTCTTGAATCAGACTTTTTCCTCACAAAACTGTAAATTTCCCACCAGATTCTGTGTGTGAGGCACTAAAAGACAAAACACACAGCGTGTTGTTTTAACATACGCCATGAATTATTGAATGATTGACCATGATAAAAATAAATGTAGAAATACAGGTTAATATTTATATTAACTTGCTATAAAATCCTAACTGCTGTGAGCTGCTTGAACGTCAAGTCTGAAGGCAAGTGAAGAATCCAGAAAGTTCAGTGAAGAATGAGCAATTTTGACCCAGTAACTGGGTCAGAATAACCCCAACCAGATGTTCAGCTGTGAATAACCCCCTCAAAACCCATTGACCCTGCATAAACAACCCAGCAGTGTTTACTGTACATCAAACAACCCAGAATTATGCCCCAGCACATTTAACCCAACAATGTGGTTACAAAAACAACCCAGCATTTTTTGAGTGCATCATCTCTAACCAAAAACTGTTACAACAAGGCTCATTTTGGACATGCATTTCCATATTGAACCAGTAAACAAAAGGTCTCTGAACATTAAACCTAAAACAAAAAAGCTTATAATGGACTTGCAGTTTATTTAACCAGCAAACAAAAGGTTGTAAAAGTTGCACACCATCGTCCTCTACCTTCGTGTCACTTTCCCCTTCGATATCAGATCTATTACATGAGAAACCTCGGGGTTGCACACAGGTAGACAGTCTGGTGAATGCTCATCTCTGCGCGCTTGTTTATGCTCTGTATAATGCGTTTAATGCCTTGATGTAAGTACATTTATATGTGCATGTTTATCTGTTGTATGTATGTTATTGATGTTCCGCGATTGTTTGCGGTTACTATCAGCGAGTTCTGAGCGCCATAGCAGCTGCATTTTGCCGCGAGAGAAACACGCTAATTAGCACTGGCACCGACAGTATTATATTGCATCGCACGTGTGTTTACATTAATAACGCGTCATTATACACAACTATATAATGTCTATTTGCGTTGGTTGTTTTGTTATTAATGTTAAGGATGCAGACTTTTTGATGATCATGTCAGTGTGAAAATGGTTGTCAGAATATAGGTGTAATTATAATTATTTTGTTCCTTTAGACTATTAATACAGATATCATTGCCAAGGAATAATTGGTGCAGATGACAACCCAAAAACTGTTTAATAAATGTGTCCTTGTGAAGAATCTCTTCTCCAATCGCTGATTCTCTTACCAGAATCCTGTCCATATTTGACCGCCTCAACCAGCGTAATATAGTAGCTTGACTCCGCTACACAGGTAGTGTAATGGCACCTGCTTTATTATCAAATGCAGCGCATTATTACTATTGCCTGTTACTTCTCAATGTTTAAAGCATGATTATTTTAGGGAATCTTCATTAAGTCAATGTTCTTTTTAATTCTGACAGACCCTGATCAGTGTTGTGCACAGAAGAGCTGTTTTATTTCTGGTGACACGGTCTCCGCACGCTGCACAATCTACAATAGCAACAAAATAACGGCAGGCCTAAGAAGGTTTTTGTACGTTCAGCAGCGCTGATAGTGTCACATGGTCGTGCGTTTCTGATGCAGCTGCCACTGTCCAGAAACTTAAATTGAGGTAAATGGTTTACACTAAAAACATTTATTAAGATGTCTACATTTATTAATAATTTGTTCATAACTGTGACAATATACTATAAGAGTGTGTGTTGTGGATGCGTGTATGAGAGTGAGTGTTACGGTGGAGACTCCAGCCTCCTCTCCGCCGTGCCACCGGAGAGAGCGGACGCCTAAGTACTAACCAGATTTTTTTAGGCTACACTTCCCATCATGCACTTGGAGCTGATCACTTTCTGTTTGCCATCTGTTCGTCATTTTCTCCACGCTATATAAACTGGACTCTATCCCTAACTCATTGCGAAGTCTTGTTTTGCCTAGTGCGACATTTCTGAGCGTTTTCGCAAATGTTATTGTTTTTGCTTTTTTGTGTATTACCTGGATAAGCAGTGGTTTGGGTGGCTCGCCAATGTATTACATTTCTCTAATACATAAAATACGTAAGCTTGACCAAAGTTCAGGGGAAAAGAGTTTATTGAAGAAAGTCGTGTAGCAAAGCCGTCTTCTAGATCTTAACCAAAGGTACTGTCTGTGTGACCAGACCTTATACCTGGAAACAAATGGCCCGCAAACCAAAGACAAATGCTGTTTGGACCTCCTACTGGAGGCTTTGGAACAGGCTTCCTGGGTATGGATCATTTTATTGTATGGCCATTTGGCTCACACCTTTACAGACCAAATGTTGAATTCTGGGGCACAGTTGCAATGTAACACATCAGTTGTTGATTCAGTCTAGAGAACTGTCAATACACAATGTGTGTATGTGTGGATGTGTGTATGAAAGTGAGTGTGTGATGAGGATGTGTATATGTGAGGATGTGATGATGTGTTTGTGAGAGTAGGTGTATGTGATGATGTGTTTGTGAGAGTAGGTGTATGAAAAGATGTGTTTGTGAGGATGTGTTTGAGAGTGAGTGTATGTGAGGATGTGACAATATATTAATAACATTTAGTTAATAATTTTAACATTACACTAAAATAAAATGATCACAAGTACAACAATATACAAGTATAAAAAATTGTTAAGAACTGCAACAATATTGCAATTTGTTACACAAATTAATAAGGCAGTTTAATAGTAAACTTAAACCAGTCTTAAAAACTGGACCACTTATCAACAGATGAATAAGTCATCAACAGAAGAGTCAGGGGAAAACAAATAATTAAATCACAGAAGCACATTTTTTTAAGCAAAAGGGTTTAAAGTCTGTGACAACACTAAGAATATAAAGAGATATTTAAAAATGTTTACTTCATTCATAATCTGCAATTTGTTAATTGAGAAAGAACCTTTGGACATTTGTTTTTGATGTGCTCATTTCTACAATGAAAAACAAAATTGACTTAATCGTAGCACTCATTATGCATCTAATCAAATCAAGTAAACCTGAACTGGTTTTAATGTCAGTCCAACTTTGCAACTAATTGACTCAAAATGTTAGTATTGTGTTAGTCTAATCAAATTTATTCTAAATTCACTCAATGACAGTAAAGCATCAATAAAACAAACGCTTTTATCCAAAGCATTTTTTACATTACAAATTACATTGCATTATGCTATAAATTGTTTCTGAGTATGTGCAATCCCTGGGTTCGAACACATTACATTTTTTAGATGACAGCACTATGAAGCAACACATTAGGCTTTAAGTTTAAACAACATTTTTTTCTTTTAATACTCCTATCCAAAATGTAAAAGTATAAAACGTACAAGAAACATTTAGCCAACAAAATAACCCGCAGTGCTGAGATTCTTCTTCTTGTTTACGGCGGGTGGCATCCAAACGTTAAGGTGCATTACCGCCACCTACTGTACTGCGCGCAGTGACTCTTCAGAGAGAGAGAGTTGTTGATTTGAATAGTCTCAGTCTCATTGAATCAACAGTAATTTAGTTCCAAATAACAAGAATGAATCACTTAACATAAGTAAACTTGTTATATTCTTTTTAATCAGACATATTTTTATTTAGCAAATCCAACACATGCCTAGTTCACTTTTTTGAGTGTACTTGTGATCCCTTCTCTGGGTCTATCTTGAAAAGGCATCCGTTGAATCAAAAACAAATAAACTTGAATAAAAAATAATGGACTGTACCATAATGATTTTAATGTATTAGACATAAAAGTAGCAGCATGGTGGAAATTTCAACAGGGCATGCTTGTTGTGGGCATATTTAACAAAGATAAATATGTGAGGATGTTGTGTGTGTGTGTACGGAAGAGAGAGACTGTGAGGATTGTGCATGTGACAGTGTAAGTGAAAGAGTATACGAGATGATGAGTATGAGAGTGTGTGTATGTGATAATGTGTGTTTGGAAGTGAGCGTATGTGAGGATGCATGTGTGACAGTGAGCGCATGTAAGGATGTGTATGACAGTAAGTGCATGTGAGGATGCAGGTATGATGATCACAGATAAATAGAAACACAAATACCAGGAATAAACATATATAAGTTCAATTTTAACTCACATTTATTTGTATAGCGCTTTTCATATACATTATCTTCTACATAGCGCATACTTCTATACATAGCCTATACTTTTTGTGAAACGGAAGCAAAAGCATCTTTTGAACGAAACGTTGTTATTTTACATTTCTTTCATTTCATATTTCATTGCACAATCACAGAAGTAATAGGACAATATATATAGTTTATACATAACGGAGGCAAAACAAACCTTTCAAACATAACGCGGTTATGTTTTATTCCTGCCAATCGATTGTGTAGGTAATTATAAAGTTTACTCTATTTCTCTATCAGTTCGCCAGACACTTTTATGTTTTTAAAAAAATGCATGTTTTATATTCAACCGGGTCTGTCTTCTGGACATATCGCGCACATAAATGCTGAAGGTCGTGGATGCGGAGCCGAAAATAAGCAAAAAATAAGTAAATGCAAATTTTCTAAATATGTCTTTATTATCTAAGGTCTCAAGCATCGGGAACATTGTTTTGACAATTTAAATTGTTTAAAAAACGTAATGGCTAAACTAATGTTAACATCTTTTTGATGGGGAAAGCGCAAAACAGATATAATACCTTGAATGTCTGTGAGGATTAAAATAGGTAATTTTTGTTTACAGTAATGTGTAGGGTGTTTTTTTTCCCTAACATCGATATTTTATGCTTTGCTGATATGTTTTGTATCCCTGTATCCGCCATTTTTTCACCTGAGGGAAATTTGAATTTACACGCCATTTAAAAATAATTAGCAGAATTCGCGTAATTCTGAGGTATCCGATCATGCTTCTAAGTGTAAAATGCTGCTTTCGGAGGCGAGGTGATTTATGGCTGAATATCAATCCGTTTTGAGACCGTGCATTAAGGTAATGGATTCTAGAGATATATTCCGGGAATTTTTGCAAAAGTGCATAAGCTCTTCAGTGTTTTATTTTTCTGTGAAATAACAAAATGCTGTGTTCATAACCATAATATGCAGCTGGACATTTCAGATGTTGATGTTTAAACATTTGCTTTTACAGGTGGACTGAAAAAGAACACAGTGAACAAAGATGTGAACCAAAAAGAAGCAGAAAAGGCTTTCTCCAAATTGTTTACTGAAGCAAGAGGCAGGGGTGGAAAGAGGGCCATTAGAGCACAGCAGAAAAGAAAACCTTCTCCAGGACTGTGATGAGTTGTGTGATGAATCCAAATATTTTAATACCATAATGTTCAACAGAGTTTAGTTGTTGTTGTGCTTCTACATTGCCAGTGTTGTTCATTTAAAAGCACTGATGTTTCTAAATGGGGGTAGTTCACCCAAAAACTAACATTCTGTCATCCTGTCTCACCTTCATGTCTTTCCACTTTCGTTCATCTTTAAAACACAAAGTAAGATTTTTTTTTATGAAATCTGCAAGATTTATGTCCCTCCGTTGATCGTTTTTTCCCCCACAATTCTGATGCTTTAGAATGTTTGTAAAGAGATCAAAAATAAATCCAAATGAATCGAGCAGTTTAATCTAAATATTCTGAAAAGTCATTATGACTTTATATGATGAACATATCTAATTTAGGCTTTTATTCACATATAAACATTGATCAGGGAACAATGTTTACAGTATTCAGTATTAGTAAATAGAAGCGCAAACATGCTTGATTCTGTTCATCTTTATTGATTAGCATTTATATGTGAATAAAACCTTAATTAAATCTATATATAAGATAAAGTAATCATGTCTTTTCAGAAGACTTTAAATAAACTGCTTGATTCATATGGATTTATTGTACAATCTCTTTATTAACATTTTAAAGTGTCAACATTTTGGGGGGAATAGATTTTCAACAGAAGGACTGAAATCTCACAGATTTAATTAAAAATGTCTTTGTTTGTGTTTTGTGTTTGTGTCTTATGGGTTTGGAGTGAAATGCAGATGAGATGATGACAGTATTTTTATTTTTTGTTGAAATCACTTTAACTACTGACTGTTGATTATTTCTCATCCCCCCCCCCCCCAAGTGTTATGTACCATTGGTTACATAAGACCAGTTGTTGGAAGATTATCACCCCTGATGTTCAACATTTTACAAAACCCTAAATAGTGTGATTGAATAAAGTGTCAGAAAATAATAAAAAAGTGTTTGATATACAGAACCTGTACAGCATTTTAATTTCAAATTGCACCTTTTTCATGTTTTTTTATAGACACTGACATTTACTAAACTGAAATCCTGATGTTGCTTTTATGAATTAATTTAAAAAATATATTTTTGGGATAGCACCAGAATGTTAAAATCACAGATAAATTATAAATAAGAATTGAGCATAAAACTGTATAAATATAAATAATTAAACTGTCCAGGTGAGGTGACTCAAAACACACACATAAACCACGTGGGGCCAATCCAGTACCCACTGATAAACCCATACTGGGCCCTTGTATATATATATATATATATATATATATGGTATATATACAGTATATATATATATATATATCACATGGGCTTCATAAAGTGGGACCAATATGGGTTTTATCAGTCAGTTTATAAGTGAGATTCATATGGGCTACTTTAGATTGGGCCCACATGGAACCCACGGACAAACCCATTTAGGGCCCATGCTTCAAGCCCATATGGGGCCCCACACTGCATATACATTGGTCCCACACTGCAATGTTGGCTGGGATATAGTATATAAGCTGCAGCGTGCCACTGTGACTGTGTAATGTCACGTGACAAGCTTTATGCGTCTCCATGGTAACTGGAACGTGATTCATTGCAAAATAACTGTAGCATTAAAAAACTCGTGAAATTACGGATTTCTGTTGTGGATTTATTTTTCACACAGCTTAAGTTTTTTACAGAAAAAGTGGACATGCGAATAGACTTTGTCCATTCCTTTCATGATATCGCAGCATTAATCTGTTTGTTGCTCTGAACAGAAGCAATGCCACAGGGACAGCTTAGAAGGAAATCTGTTTTGTTTTGTATCTGTATTGTATATGCTTACCACCTTTTCATGCTCTTTTCAGCAGTCGTAATCAGTCACCATTGCAAAACTAGCATAGCACAGGCCAGTCTTCTTGGCAAGAACAACTTGTGTACGGTCATGCTGGTGATATTATTACGCCATTGTCTAAACATTGTCTGCCCAAAAGGAAAAACGTGGATCTTTCATGGTCATCATCAAAAATCATTTCACTTTTAATTAAGATTATACCAATAAAGTAATCTTATTTAAAAATAAAATGATTTTTGATGATGACCATGGAAGATCCATGTTTTTTTTTTTATTGTTTTGAGTACAGTTATGCCAAACCATCTGTTTACATATACACCAAGAAAAGTTTGTTCAACTTTCCGAAAAATATTAAATAAGACGAAAATATCTCTTTTTCCTACAGATGGAACAAATGTGTGGATGATACGAAGGAGGTCGCCGCCCCGCCTCCTCCCTGCCACCAAAGGGAACCATTGCCAGAATTCTAGTTTCCCCTTCCGGACTACATTTTCCATGATCCTCGTATCTAGGGCTGATTACTTCCTGTTTCGCACCTGTTCTCAATCAGCCAGGCTATAAAGCCCAGACTCACACGCTACTCAGCGATGTTTTGTTTTGCCATGAGCTACAATTCAAAATGTTTCCTTGGACTGATTTCCCGTTGCCGATTGTACTGTTTATCAGTTTTGACTTTTTGCTGCCTGCCTCTTGTTTTTGTTACGGACATTGTTGTTGATTGTTTGTTGCGTGGCCCAACCCTTGCCTGTGTACTTGTTTTGATTTTGTCTCATCTACATTGCTCTGATCACCGGTATTAGACCATTGCCTGTACTTTGATTATCCTTTTGATTAAAGTGCATATGGATCCCGCTGTGTCAGCGTCTCCCTTACAGAAAACATCGGCAACAAGCGATCCAGCAGCTATCTGTCAGCTTTCCACCGAGCTGACGGCCCAGGCATCACAGTTATCAGCACACCAGCTACAGCTGACATGCTTAACCACGCTCGTGAAGGAGCTGGTATGAGTGTTTTAAGGAGCACAGTTTTTCCTCTGCAGTGCCCCCGGCACCCAGCTACCAGGCACCCGCCATGTCTTCCCCGGTGAGTCCAGGTCTAGCATTCCCAAAAAAGTTTAATGGTGACCCGGGAAGGTGCAAGGGCTTTTTGCTGCAGTGTTCCAGTTTTGTGTCTCAGCAGCCCGCTCTCTACCCCACAGGGAGCAGCCGGGTCACTTTCGTCTGCTCCCTCCTGGCAGGGAGGGCCTTGGATTGGGCCACAGCTGTATGGCGTGCAGACGGATCTGTTTTCCCTACCTTTGACTCATTTTTACGCCAATTCAGGGAGGTGTTTGAACATCCCTCCGAAGGCCTGAGCCCAGGTGAGCAGCTCTTACACAGAGATGAGGGACGGCTGCTGAGTATGCTCTGAACTTTCGTACCCTCGCCGCTCAAACCAGCTGGGTGGAGGATACATTAAAGCTGTTATACTGCCAGTTCTGAATGTGCAGCCAACCCCGAGCCCATGTAGGTTAATTATACTCATCTCTCCTCTGAGGAGCGAGAATATCGTAATAAATCAAGTAATTCCATTAGAGTACCAGTCATTCTAGCTATAAACAACTTAACTATAAATTATTTTGCATTAATTGATTCTGGAGCAGCCGCCAACTTCATCTTTTTAGAGTTTGCCAGGAAAAATAACATTCCACTAACCCCATGTTTTTCTTCTTTAGAGTTGGAGGCATTAGATGGTTGTCTCTTGGGAATAGAAAGAGTGGAGCACCAGGCCGAGAACTTACATCTGCTCATGGGGGTTCTCCACTCTGAAAACATATGTCTGTAAGTCATTTTTGCACCGAATTACACTGTCGTTCTGGGATTGCCCTGGTTGCGTGCTCACAAACCCTCCATATCATGGAGTGAAGGAGAGATAACCCATTGGGGAAGTAGCTGTCAGCAGTCATGTCTACAGAAGATCGTTCCAAGTCAGATTGACCCAGTCAGTACCAATTCAGAACCCTCACTCTCTAGCATTCCTCCTGAATATACCGATCTAGCAATTGTATTTAGTAAACAGAAGGCTTCTCATTTGCTCCCACATCGCGAAATAGATTGTGCAATTGATCTTATTCCGGGTGTTAAACCCCCTAAGGGTCGTATGTTTCCTCTGTCCCAACCTGAATTGGCAGCCATGCAGCAGTATATAGATGAAGAGCTAGCAAAGGGGTTCATTCGCCCATCTAACTCACCCATATATGCAGGTTTCTTCTTTGTTAAAAAGAAGGACGGGGACTGCAACCCTGTATGGAATTACCGTGGCCTTAACGGAGTTACTATTAAGTTCTGTTACCCTCTTCCTCTTATCCCTGTGGTCCTAGAGCAGCTTCATCGCGCTAAATTTTTCACTAAACTGGGCCTGAGAAGTGCTTACAATCTGGTTCATATTCGGGAGGGGGATGAATGGAAAACAGCTTTTCCCACATTCTCTGGTCATCACCTTGTGATGTTGTTTGGCCTTGCTAATAGTCCCTCTGTGTCCTTAGAAGAACATGTTAGTCACATACTTTCGGTCCTCAGTCGATTAATTCAGAATAACCTATATGTAAAGGGTGAGAAGTGTGAATTCCACACTACCAGTATCACTTTCCTGGGTTATGTTATCAGCCATGAGGGAAAAAACCCTCAAGAAATTACAAAGGTGCCTGTGTTTCGTTAACTTCTATAGCAGATTTATTCCAAAATTTAGTTATGTGGCGTCTCCCAGAATTCTCAGAACTCAAGAAACCCAAGGTCTGGACATCCTGATATCACAGCCACCATTCACCTTCTGAGAAATCGTTACTGTTGACCCAACCTCCCAAGTGATACTATCAAATACGTTCAGAATTGCCTAGTTTGTCAGGTCTTCAAGACGCAGAGACAGTTACCTGCCGGACTGCTACAGCCACTACCCACACCACACTGACCCTGGTCCCACAAAACGATTGACTTTATTACTGATCTGCCGAACTATCAGGGTAACACCACTATCCTAACTATTGTGGACCATTTTCCCAATGACTGTCATTTAATTGCCCTTCCCAAGTTGCCAACTGCCTTTGAAACTGACGAAATTCTTTGTAACTTTGTGTTTAGATTTTATGGTCTCCCAGACGACATTGTTTTGGACCGGGATCCCCAGTTCACCTCACATGCGTGGGCCTCATTCTTCAAGAACCTAGGAGTAAATATCAGCCTGACGTCTGGTTATCATCCCCAAGCCAATGGACAGACTGAACGTTTGAATCAAGAGTTAATCAGATTCCTCCACTCTTATTGCAAACAGTGTCAGGCTGACTGGAGCAGGTACCTGATGTGGGCCGAATACGCTTAAAACTCCCTGGTCAAGCCATCCACGGGTATGACTCCCTCAAAAGTGCATCCTGGGCTTTCACCTCCGCTGTTCCCTTGGTCTGTTGAGCCCACGGATCTCCCTGCTGTCACGGACTGGCTTCAGCGTAGTGAGGTCTGGGAGAGGGCTCACACCCACTTACTCCATGCTGTCAGGTGACAGACTCAACAAGCCAACCGATGTCAACAACCCGGCCACAATTTTGCGCCTGGTCAGTGGGTGTGACTCTCAACCAGGGACCTACGTCTTCGTCTACCCTGCAGGAAGCTTTGTAACAGTGGAGATCGGAGCAGTGGATGAATTTTGTGGGTGTACAGTTTAAATATAAAGTTGTTTTTGACAAATGTATGCCTGACCTCCTCCATTAACATCAGCATTTTATCTTCTTCACCCATATTAGATTGGTAAAATATGACATGTTTTAAAAGTTTTAAATGTAAATCTAAATTTACAAAATTATTAATAGGTCATTCTGGGGTTACGCAGCCCCCTGCCTGCTCCAAATTCACCCCAAATAGTTGCATGGAGAACTCACTTCCCACAATCCACTTCTATGCTGATCACTTCCGGACTAGCACCTGAACATCATCTTCACAAGCGGATAAATACCGAACTGAAACTATCACTCTTTGCGAAGCCTTGTTTGCCCCTGGTGACATTACTGTGCGTTTTCCATTACTGTTGTATTTTTGCTAATCGTGTACTGACCCTGTCTGTTCTCTGGTTTCTTAATTCTCGCTTCCTGCCTTTTTGGATTTGTTTGATTGTTTCTGTCTGCCTGCCGCCTGCCCTGAACTTTGCCTGTTTAATGTTTTTGATTGTTCTCCGCCGCCTCGACCCCTTGCCTGTTTCACGACAACAATTATATTCTGCCTGATTCTAGGATTGCTTGAAATTTTGATATTTGTGTTTGTTCTACTGTCTGTTATTATTAAAACACTGCAGATGGATCCAAACGCCTCTGATCAGTCATTACAAGTATGTGGCATCAATTTGGATTTTGTAAAGTAGAAGGCAAAGACCATGCATTGGAAATTTTTTTCTTCCGCCTCTATCTTATATGCCCATCATTGTAATTACCTTGCAAGAAGTACACAGTCAACATTTTATATTTTGCCCAAAATCAGTGCATCAGATGGCTGTCAAAACATCAAATAAAACAGGAGAAAATTGTTGACATTAGTTTTTATTCCTGCTCAATACCGCTAGTTTCTAAACATGCTCTCAATAAACATGAATGCTTGAAAAGTAGATGCATTGCAGAAATACCTTTCTAAATGGTGTGACCACATACCGTTCTGTCCTTCCCTCCAGGATATCTGGATCATCATGGTCAGAATCACCAATTATTCCAGTCTTTAAGAATAAGACATATCAGAATGATCTGAATAACTGATTGAAACTTGTCCAACACAAGTTTCAACACTAGATATATTGATTGAAATCTTTAATAACACAAAACAATTGTGGCAGTTGAAGAGAATTATGTAGAATTCTATAAAGCTGCAAACAATATTTGTCACATGACCGTCACATACCGTCACAAGTATGGCATTTTGTGAGGACAAATTTATCTAGGTCTAATATAAGACATGCATGCTGGTAAACAGCCAAGGTTAAACCTGTAAATATTTTGGTGAAACATCAGCCATGAATTACTAAATAAGGTGTGGTAGTAATGGTGTAAAGAATTGCAGGGTCTTATGGATCTGTTAGGCTCAACTAACAGATAATAAGCCTTTATAAGACTGTAGGAAATAATATTATACTTGCCTTATTTCTTCCAATAGTGACTGCTGGCAAAGAGAAAACCACTATTCAAAAACATTATTGAAAAACATTTACCCAATCTATGTATTTTCTATGAACCATTAATCCATGAACTGTGAGACAACTACCACAGCCTCAGTTTAAAGAACTGCAAAGAAGGATTTGCTTGATATGTTCATTATAGAATTGTAGGAAAAAATGCCAGTTTGTCCAGTCCAGAATCTTTTTGTAATCTTTTTTTAATGAAGTAATTTTTTTTCTTTTTGTTTTTTTTTAGGTTCCAAAATGATTTAAAAAATGATTTTATGTTGCTTTAAAATATTCTGAATATTAGCCTAAACCGTTCACTTCTTGCATGGAGGGTAACTTAATGAACATTGTTTCCATTTATCTTGGCTTTTGTCAATTCATCAGATCATAAGGGCAAAAAGGGAACCAATCTCATTTAAGAGTGTACACTTACAGTGCCTTGCAAAAGTATTCATACCCCTTGAACTTTTCCACATTACAACCACACACTTAAATGCTACTTTTGTCAACGCTACTTAGTATGGACAAATTAGTTGTTTGTGATTACTGGGGCGCATTTATGTGTCATTTAGTGGATGTTCAGCTAAGAATCCTTGGAATAAATACATTTAAACTATTCAAATCTTTAAAAATTGGCTGAACAAAGTTATTGGCTTTCTTGGCTCTCTGTAGAACAGTCATATCAGCATTTACTGCCTAATGTTCTCTGCACCATGAACCAATGAACACTGCGGCAGTAAAGCACATGGTTCCCCTTCGAGTACGGTCCACTCAACATTGCATCAGTAGCTCCTTTGCCACACTTGCTACGGACCGTGGTCTACCATCTAAGCCCTGCAGGCTTACTGGTCACCTTTGCCGATAAAGCATAATGCTCCTCTGGTAAGCCGGCTTCAGCCTTGCACGCAATGCGCTGTTGCATGTTTTTCAGGCCAAGCTGCGACAATCCATGCATGGAGGTGCTGTGGACCTGAAGACAATCAGAGATTTACATTTAGGCATTTAGCAGATGCTTTTATCCAAATCGAGGTGAGGAAAACAATGAAGTGAAAAAGAGAGATGTTTGTGCAGTGACCGTCTTCGCCCTGATGGCTACAAAGTGCGTGGGATTTATGGTGGTGCATTGCCACTTGTGGCTGATACTGTCTGACATTAAAGAGTCCTCTAAGGCGCTCCTCTTACACACCTGTGAGGAATCACTTTTCATCTGCGTCCTGCTAAACAATGTTATTGTTTGTGGGGGGTTTTCATACATATGTTCAATATAAAACACAAACACATTCAGAAAAGAATGCTTTCTTTTTACCGCTTTCGAGGGCACTATGTATCAATATACGATGCTTCCTTTCGGACTGGCTTTAGCTTTGTGGACATTTACAAAGTGTGTGGATGCAGTGCAGTGTGTACAGATACGCTGCTCCATCATTTCCAGACACTGGGGCTGTGTGGGCAAAATTTAGCACAATGCTAACATGACTTGGCATGATGCTAGCATGATTTAGCAAGATAGATATACTAAAATATGACATCCATGGTGTTGTGAGGTTGCTAGGGTGATCTAAATGGTTTCTAGGGTGTGGTCAGGAAGTGAGAAGGGTCTGGCTGCAGACATGCACCTCCACTGTCAGACCTGCACTCTCAGTCACCCAAACTTCCTCTGCAAGTGACGTCACTTGCAATCGACACCTGCACTCTACGGTACCTGCTACGTTACTTGCAATCGACACAAAAAAAACGAAAAAGTTTCCAGTCGTTCGTTCGCGTTGGCAAAGGCGCTGTATTGGAGCTGTTAAATGGTTTAAAGTACCCGTTGCCAATAAAGACTGTTAAATGATGCTGTAAAATGGTTTAAAGTACTTTAGTAGTATAACCAGACAGAAACTTTGCCCCCAGTTATTTTTTGCTGCTTGTTTATCATAGGATTATAATGTTGTAC
>JAZGTI010009125.1:0-19248 GCA_036877585.1 Botia kubotai | reverse complement strand
TGTTAGTGGTAGTGCGCGCTGCTGGTATGTTAGTGGTAGTGCGCGCTGCTGGTATGTTAGTGGTAGTGCGCGCTGCTGGTATGTTAGTGGTAGTGTGCTGCTGGTATGTTAGTGGTAGTGTGCTGCTGGTATGTTAGTGGTAGTGTGCTGCTGGTATGTTAGTGTTAGTGTGCTGCTGGTATATTAGTGGTAGTGTGCGCTGCTGGTATGTTAGTGGTAGTGTGTGCTGCTGGTATGTTAGTGGTTATGTAATGTTCACCCCCAGGTCTCTATAACACTTCAGTCTCTTCAGTGTGTAAGGCAGCTGGTCTAGTGATCAGCACTGGGTTTATCTGTAGGAACGTATCATAAAACAATAAAACGTCTCTGGTGCTGTTTTCTAACACATGGTTCCCTCCTTCCCTCATCTGACACTGACACACCAAATTTCATCTCTGCATTCCCCTCCCCCCCCCCCCTCCCTCTAGGTTCAGATCAATGGAGCTCACTGAACATACATGTGCAACATACAGTGTGATGTCATGGAATTTCCATCTTCATATTTGGTATCATTTTAAAGGTTATAGTGTGATGGGTGCATCACACTAGGCATGCTCATGCCTAGCATAATACATTGCTATTCTTGATATATTTGAAGTATTTCCAGTAGATTAGAAGGAGTCTGATGTTGCCGCAACATGTATGAATGCATGTATGTCAGGAGAAGATCATACTGAGGATGTGTAGTTGAAAGGAGCAGTGAGCACATCAACCAAGATCTCCAGATTTCTGTCACCTGCAAGCTGCATGATCATGACTAAGAGAACTGTTATTAGACCTCTCTGCAAAATGGGGGGAAGTGATTTTATTTTTTTTGCTACTCAGTTTCTGATGTAGCTATATATGTGACTATAGAGCCTGCAGAACAGTCAATGATGTTTTCAGTACCTCTTTTTAAAGCATCTAAAATGAGTCAGGAAGGCAGCGATTAGTCTGTATGGATGCAGGTGGTTGCTGATTAGTTCAGGACATCAGTGACTGTGGACTGCTGAGAGTACAGCATTAAATCAATAAGAAAGAGTCCAACAGAGAAACGAATACACACACTTAAAACAGTCAAATCTATGAAAGCAACAGTTGTGTAAATGCTGGCCTGGGACCTGGACAGCAGAACCTGTCTGCTCATTTTCTGCAGATTTTATAAGTGATGAATATCTATCCACAAGAAGAATATTTTTGCCTGTCAGACAGTTTCACTATGGCTGAAACAATTTTTGGGGTGTACATTTCTTATGGTAAATGTTAAAATCCAGTTTTTCTCATTCTTGTTTTTTTGGTGTGTAACTTTTTGGCCTCTTGGTGATTAATTCATGTAGGAGCCCAGCAGAACCTACAACACCCAAGAGACACTCCAAAAAACCATCATTCATCTCAGTTATAGCAGTCAGACGTCCTACTTCAGAAAGGTGCCAATAATCTCTTCCAGAAATACCAAATCACCTTTTTTTTGTTTTTTCTTTTCTGCGTAATATTATGTTTTAATACTAGCAGATTATGTTGCTTTTCTGTTTCATGACTTTTTACTGTAAAATGTTTTCAACTTTAATTTTTGAGCACCACAGCTCATTATCAGGTTTTTTCCCCATACATTTTCTCCATATTGTAATTCAATTATTAATCTTGTATATATTCACATTTGTCCAAATTTGTGCAAATAATTCCACCATTAACATTAAAGCATCCGACAATATGAACATAAGCTAACAACTAACAGTTGCAACCTGGTGACCTCAGTAAGGGCAGGAGTTAAAATGAAAAAGTTTGGAGCTGTAATCCTTCCAACACCTCATAAATCATGAACTCACAGTATTTTGGGAGCTGCATGTCATTTGAGACTCAACTATCACTGTTTTCTCCCACCTGCTCTGAGCAAAACAGAAGATGTCTGGGAGGAAACGCCGGTGATATACAATCTCAAGCCATCTGGAGGCAATATACCAGAAACATATGTCCACAGTTTATATTCATATTGAAAATAACAGGCTGGGAAATTCTCAGTGGTGTAGACATTTAATCATAGCACAACGTGATAGAAATATATTGTGAAGAAGACAGTAATTAGAATTATGAAGGAACTCTGAGCATATGGCTATAGGAACTAAAAACACTAAAAACAAGGTGCAAAATTTGCCCGTAGTTTGTATAAATATAGCAATATAGAGTAATATAGAGTAATATAAAGTATTTTTATATTTCAGTGTACTGCCCCAGTCATAGGCAAAAGGGCATCATTTTGCACTTTTTTCTGACACTGTAGATCAGAGATCTCGGTGAAGAACACAGATGTGCAGAGTTTAGTGCCAAGCTTAATGAATCACAATTGAACCAGCTAATTAAGAGCTGTTTCCAAAATTTCACCCATCTCCTATGTAGTGCACTATATAGGTATGGCCATTTTGTAGGGTTGTCCGAATTAGGAGTAAACAACTCGTTCCCTACAGTAGTTTTTTTGTTACCCACAATACACACAGTCACTCATTTCGCATGTTCCAATGCGAGACAGCTGCCTGACTGGAGTGAGCTTGAGGACACTGACAATAAACACTGAAATGTTCATTAACGTTACTTTTTAAAAACAAACAGAACAAATAGGACAAACACTGTAGTGTTTTTAATCATTTTATTTTAAAATATAGTAAATATGTAAATTGTAAAATATGTTTTATATTTTGTAATATAATATTTTGTTCTCTATTTAATTTGTCTATTATCAACAAATACAACCTGACAAATGTGACAAACAATAAGATAATGAACTTTACCCTTTAAGTTTAGACCATTACCTTCGAATAACGTTTTGTACATTGTGTTATATTATCGTTGTTTAATCATTTATTCATTTGAATCATTTTCCTTTTTTCATACATTTTTCTTAATTTTATCTCACTGTTAAATATCTTTGGATATTTTTCATTTGTACAGCCACTTTGCAACAATGTAAATAAAATTGTCTGTGACAGTATGTCATTCGCTTTATAGAGCTTAGTGAAGGAGTACACGAGGAGGCTGGAGCTGAACACTGCAGGTCTGTGACATCCAGGAACATGGATTGGAGACCCCTGCTGCTTACTATGAAACTATGTGCGGCTATATGTATGCAGAACTGTCCAACAATCATATTTATATTGTATCTTTACATCTTTACATCCTCTTCATGGAAATTTATATCTATCTATTTATCTATCTATCTATCTATCTATCTATCTATCTAGATAGACAGATAGATAGACAGATATATAGATAAATAGATAGATCTATCTAAAAGCAATCTAAACATGGTGAACATAGTGATATTATTGTGTTTGTAAGCCAATTCACTTCTTGTTGAAACTTTTGAATGTTAAGTGCGAAGGAATAGAAAAAGAAGCAGGTCTTGTTCAGCAAAGATAACACAGTCACAAAGCACAAATGAAGTTCAAACAGCTTTCAGACACAGACAGACAGCCAGTCAGAGCTACAGCACACTTGTGAATCTCCCAAACTAAAGGATTCACAGTGAAATTTCCAACATTTTCACAACTGTGTACGGCTGTGAGTATTCTAATATGCAAGAGCAAACTTTTACCCTATTAAAAGCCATAATGATGATTAGCACTCAGATTTAAAACAAAACATTTAATCAACAAATATAAAACAGAAATGACTGGGTGAACCAATGCAAAACTGTCAATCTGTAGAGATACAGCATCTCTTACTCTCTCCCGAGTCTGCTTTCTAAGGATAGTTTGAGTGTTTTGAAACAGCACACACAGTATGAATCATTCTATAGTCCTCTCAAATCGCTCTCTCAAGAGTTTCACAAGGATGAGCTTTCTGTATGAGCTTCCTGTATTAGCTTCCTGCGTGAACTTCCTGCGTGAACTCCTGCGTGAACTTCCTGCGTGAGCGTCCTGCGTGAGCTTCCTGCGTGAGCGTCCTGCGTGAACTCCTGCGTGAGCTTCCTGCGTGAGCTTCCTGCGTGAACTTACTGCGTGAGAGTCCTGCGTGAGCGTCCTGCGTGAACTCCTGCGTGAGCTTCCTGCGTGAGCGTCCTGCGTGAACTTCCTGCGTGAGCGTCCTGCGTGAGCTTCCTGCGTGAGAGTCCTGCGTGAGCTTCCTGCGTGAGCTTCCTGCTTGAGCTTCCTGCGTGAGCTTCCTGTGTCAATTCAGGTGTTTGACTTGTTTTCATTCTCTCTCTGCACATATATCAGCAGCCTTTGCTTCTAGTGTTTTTCATTTTCCTCATATGGGCTTGAACCAAAGCCCACCGACATTACAGTCATTCATTTTCACATATATACAGTAACATTCTTTTATGACAGAATTAACTATTCATTTTATAAAGTACTGCTGAATCATAAACACAGTATAATGATATTCCTTTATAAGTCATTAGTTTACAATGGCACAAACTGAAAAAAGTATTCAGATGTGTGCAAACTTAAACTCTGTCGCTTTCTGCATGCATTGCGACACTTGCATTAGTGTTCATTTCATATGGAAACTGCAGTTTTATGTTTGCATGTTTTTGGAGTTTTGCAAAAAAAACTCTGATTGCCTGATTTCTCTTCAAGATTCTCTTCAAGATATGCATATTCCATTAAGAACCTTTAACATCCATAGAACCATTCTGTTTTACAAAAAGCGCTTTGTAGTGGAAAAAGGTTCTACTATAAAATGGTAAGAAAGAAATGGTCCTTTTAAGAACCTTTTACTAAACTGTTCTTTAGGGAACCAAATATGGTTCTTCTATGACATTGCTGTAAAGAACCTTTATTAGAACCCCTGTTTTTAGGAGTGAAAGTATATTTTTTCACCAGGAATTCAGGCATGATCTTTCTAAATCAACTCGAAATCACTTCACCACTATGAAACTCCTGGAGGGTTTTAATTCAATTCCTCTACAGCTTTAGGACCCTGACTGTTGTATTCTGTTGAAGCCCCAGCTGTGCTGACAGTGTGCTGCGCTGAAGATGTATGGACAACTTAAACATCTTATCAAATTTCATCAGTCAACAAATTCCATCTAGCACTTTATCAGGGAACAACACACTGGGCATGCAGGTTTATACGTAGATTTTTTTATGCGATGCTGTACTTTTACATTAAGCAAAAGGTAAATGTCAGATATAAAACTGCCAGGTGAATCTTGCCCTCAGAGTGAAATACTGAAGCTGGTGTGAAGCGCTGGTCTCAAAACCCACAAGTATGTCATAAAGAAACTGGCATAAAGAAAGCTACGTGTCATGAGTTATTTTCACTGTCGGTCATGGACACTGTGAGTATATGGCCCACGCTTCTTTAAAAAGCTATTACAGTCGTCTGACCTTTAATACAGTGTTAAAGAGAAGCACTGAGAGAAAGACAGAGAATCCAGCAGAATTTTCTTCAGTCAGTTTTTCATCAGCTCCATGCTGGAGTCCCGGATGGACCTGAACCCACTTACAGAGTACAAGAGGCAGAAGTCTGTCATGAGGGGCTAATGGAACAATGGCAATCGTTCAAGTTATTTTACACTTATGTTGTGTAAAATAACTTGTGTTTTAAAATCTTTTACATTGTGTGTTTTTATCAAAACATATAATTAGTGTAAAAAGTTTGTAACTCAACAAAAGTGTTGATTAAGTAGCAGGGTGGGGCTGACAACAAAGTGTGCACGTATGTCTATGCTTCAGGTGATGACAATAAAGAGAAATAACCAAAGTTATTTTAAAACTAGAAATAATCAAAACTAGAAACATGAAAACATGACATCCAAAGAAATGCTCTTCAGAAAACATAACACAATCCTCTAGAGCAGGGGTCACCAACACGGTGCCCTCGGGCACCAGGTCGCCCCCAAGGACCACATGAGTCGCCCGCAGGCCTGTTCTAAAAATAGCACAACTCACTAGTGAGCTGCGTCTAAAATTTAATTTTATTTTGTTGCTATTCTTTTTTACACTTGCATTTATATAGGTTTAAAAATTACAATATCTTAAAAATATGTTTATTATACATGACGTTTAGTTGTTATTTCAGAAGAGTGTATCAAACTGGTAGCCCTTCGTATGACTCCGTACCCATGAAGTAGCTCTCAGTTTCAAAATGGTTGGTGACCCCTGCTCTAGAGACTAAACACTGACCCTGAGAGTCTGAGAACTCCTGCTTCTCACTCCAGGTAAACTCTCTCTCTCTCTCACACACACACACACACACACACAGACATGAGCAGTGACACAGAGCTGTGAACAGATGCAGTAATGTTGTAGATATTTACTTCATTACATCACTCCAATTCAAGAAAATACTTTATATATTAATTACAAATAATAACACTTAAGTTTATCTGAGCTGCCTAGATCATCAGTGTAAGACAGCTGGTCTAGTGAGCAGTGCTGAGTTTATTTAAGGGAACATATCATAAAATAACAAAACACCATTCTCTCTGCCTTCCCCCCTCCCTCTAAGCTCAGATCAATGGAGCTCACTGTACATATATGTGCAACATACAGTGTGATGTCATTGAGTTAAAAAGTCACAGGACTCTGGAACCAGAGCTTCCCACACAATTACTGTGTGTCTCTATTGCCAAGCATGACTTGAACTGTATTGTATGCTCTTCTGTGCTGATCATTTTAATTAATTGGATTTGAACTGATTTTACTTGATTGATTTAAGTGTAACCTGCCTGGCAAAATAGATAATAGTTATAAGTTAATTTTGATGTATTCTGAGCGTGTGAGAAATTGTTAATTTTATTTTATTTTATTTAAATAATGCTTTTTACAATGTTGCATTGTTTCAAAGCAGCCTTCTATATAATGAAAAATAAAAACAAACAAAACAGGAAAATAATCAAACATGTACAACACAGAATACATGTTGTTACTGTAAAACTAATTAGTGATACTAAGATAATTAGTGATACTAAGATAATAGTGATACTAAGATAATAGTGATACTTGTAATTGGTCAAGGAATATAAAGTTGACTGAACTGATGATAACTACAACACATTTGGATCATTTGAATATGGACATGTATTTCTGTAAATTGGGCAAAAGGGCTATTTACATAATTTATGATGCTGTGATGAGACTGTGGAAATCGTCAAAGAAACAGCTGTCTAGAAACTGTGGAATTCATAAAATAGACCCTATAGCTTAGTCCAGAATTGACGCTAGGAATACAGAATTCCTGCTAATGTGAATCAGTGGGAGCTGGTAAAAGTCTTTCTGTGGTAATTGCTGTTTTTCTGTTATAATAATAATAATAATAACTCTTTTAATTAATGAAGAATACAGAATTTGCTTTAAGTTTCTGGGAACAGGATTAAAGGTGCGTTCCAGGCATTTCAGAACTCTGATTTCTTCCACCTTCTGCTTGTTTATAAGCACTGGAACAGATGGAACCCCCACCTCACATGAGGCACTTCAATATTTTTGTTGCATTTTACATTTACATTTGGCAGACGCTTTTATCCAAAGTGACTTAAAGTTTAACTTAAAATGTAAGTTTTACATTTTGTCAGTGCATGTGCTCCCTGGGAATCAAACCCACAACCTTTACGTTGCTAGCTCAATGCTCTACCGAGCTACAGGAACACCTGTCTTATTGCACAACCATATGCAAAAATGCAATATTAACATGCAAAAATACAATATTAGCACACATGTTACTGTTCGTCATATGGGTTTGACTACAGTGGAAAATATCAAACCTCATATAAAACAGTATATAAATCCAGCTGATCTAACATTAAAACTGACAAACTGTCTGTTTGTAAATCAGAATCAGGCTGTTTTGTAATTTGGTAAAGTTTCCCCACAGAAGCTGAAGCACCACGCTCAGCTGCCCTTAAACAAACAAAAACACCAATCTTCATAAAGAGAGCGGCTCTGAGTATTGATCACATTTGGCTACAGAGGAGATTCAAACCCAGGTCTCCCATGTTTAGTAATGACAGGCTGACCATTACACCATGAGACTCTGCCCTCTAGGCACTCTTCTGGCCAGGAGACCTTTAGGGGTGAAGAGGCCTGTATTAGAGCTCCTAATTTAAACCTTAGGACCCGCCTTGCAAGGGGAGCTTTTAAATGTCAGTTTTAACCACTTGAAACTGAGGTCTCAGAGCGAAACCTAAATTTAAAATGTACAACAGGGAGGGCTTAAAAACATACTGGCAAGCAAACTCTTCCTTGAGGGGAGTAAAGGAATCAGAGAAATGGTTCCTCCCATGATCTCATCCGGATCTGGGAAACTCCAATACTACAACACGGGTGGTTGGAGAACAGACACCAAAGCAATCCACAGGGGGAGTTTGAATCAACATAGTCTTCCCCTGATCTACACGGACCTGAGATGGTCTGTACTAGAGTGTTTGAGGGTCTCTCAGTTTCAATGTATAAATGGCTCACTTCACTGGCCTGCCATGAAGCTCTAATCCCCTCAAGACGAGCCTCCACCGAGCCTCTGCAGTGATGGAAATGTAGGGACATCCGCCCAGGCTCACCCAGACAGACATCGAGATGAAGGCATCGAACTGAGCATGCATGTTCTTCACCCAGGTAAATAACAGATTTGTGCATCCTCAGGTTTCAAATACCTCTGTCACGGATGCAATTTCTGAAGTTCTTTGCGTCTATTACTTCAACACAAGAACAACTGACAAACGGCTCCTGAAAACAAAAAAGGTGACGACATGCTCTACAGGTGCCATAATATACTCGCAGTTGCACCTAATGTACTTTAAGCACGGCAATGATTAGACATGAGATTCAGATACCGGTCACACTAGATGCAGTGTCGGGTTCCCTTGAAAGGGAACATTATTCACAATTTTTAATTTTTATTTAATAAGTTTTAAATTCTCTCAAGTTTTACATTTTAAATTTATTAAGTTTTTAATATATGATAATATTATACCAGCCTTACTGCAGGAACATTTTTGATAACTTAAGAGAACCTTTAGAAAACGTTGGCCAATGTTCTGAGAACATTTCCTGTTATCTACGCGTGTACATATATTAGGATACAAAAATGCTTGATGATTTGTTGTCTCACTTGTCATTCACAAGAAACATTGCACAAGCACACTTCAAGCTGAACATTTCACCCATACACATACCATGTGTAATGTCTGAAGCAATAATACAGTAGATAATAAAGACGTATTTATGTATTTAATGTAATTAGACAAAGTAATTCGATTTTTTCACCAGCTTGTAGAAGCTAATATAATGAACTGCACATGTAGCTACTCTGCTAGGAAACGTGTGACTTTTAGGGGAAACTCCAGTCCTGAAGAGTTGAGGTCCAACACTACTGCAAAAAAACGAAACCATCTAATGCAATGCGATGCTATTGTTTTCAGTGATTCATAGTAACAGTTCACCCATCAAGATACAAATCTGATTATTTACTCACCCACATGTCATTTCAAACCCATATGCTGTTCATTTTACATGGAAGACAAAAGTTTAATTGTTGGTCACCATGAACTATTGTTGTAGTGCATAAAAATGAGTGAATAATGACATGAATTTCTAAGTGCCTTTGGGGCCACGCAGTTGTATTTCTGCTGGTTAACTTATAAAGTGTTAATACTCACTGCCTTGTTATCCTTTCTGATTGAGTATGTGAAGTAGTTTGGATCTCATTTCTGTGCAACCTAAAAGAACAACTATCAGTTTCATATGCTAGTTAAGCAGCTGCTGATGTCAGTGGAGTTATCAATGTACCGACACGCTGCTAATACCATCACTGCCAGCGACCCACTGTCACACTACAGTCTGTAGACACCAGACTCTCTAGTGTATGGCTAGTGTAGCTGCAAGCTATACTAAAGTGATTATTTAAATATTAATATATATATTAATATTAAATATTAATTGAATTAGATTTGCCTTTTCCCAAAAAAAAATGAGTGCTTGCAGCACAGCACAAGAACAGTGTTGAGGGTACATGCTTTGAGTTGTGTGTACATGAAACGCTGTGTCAGAGCTCTTTAGCCACTGTCATAACACACAAGCACACACGTCGTTTGCTGTTGGCTGTGCATGACAATGAATGTGTAGATATCACATGACCTGCTGGACACTGCTTTTTTATCTATGCATTACACAAGTTACAAACAACTTTCAATGCAAATAAAAAAGGCCTTTGATAATGCAAAAAGTGGCTGTTTTTATTTCTTAACTAAGTCTGTAATTAAAAAGTGTTAGAATATCAACACATTGGTCAAACATAATGTGAAGCATATGGCATTTCTGTCTTAAGCTATACCAGCAGCAAAACCCTCTTGATTCACCTGAAATGATCAGACAGTCGCTTCACTTAGCTAATTGTTTTGGTTTTACAACTCAAGGCAGAGGGGACACAGATATGAATATTTATCATTTTTATCAGCGCAGAATGAAAGGTTTGTGTGTCTAATTATGATTCTTCTTTAGCACTGCCGGCATATGGGAGATTACTTAAAAGTCATCAGTCAACAAGACACAAGCCCACTTATTTCATTAGCCCTAACAAGCTTTGTGGTGTTGTGAATTACAATAAAAGCCTTTAGACTGGTGAAACGGTTCGTCTTTATGTTCCCTTTGCAAGAGTTATTCACAGAGTGCTTTTTAAAATGTATATAAATGTTCATGTGAATCTGTACACTCACAGTTTTAATCATGGCTGTGTGTCTCATCAGAATGTGTGTTCTATGAGTTTTGGAGCGTATGGTCATAGCAGCACTACATAAATGCAGTATTGAGAGCACTGCTTTACGTAACAAACGTAACCAAACAATAGCGTTAATATAGCGTTCCTAGATCTTTCAAAATAACAATTAAAACAATCATTTTAATATGTTTGTTACTTAATGGAAACATGGGGACACATTCTTACAACCTAACATTATAAACTAGGAAAGTTCTGAGTCAGGCAGACGACTCACTGAACCAGTCGAGTCGGAACTTTTCTTGAGTTGACTCGCTGAATCTAAATGTGCCGTTCTCGCTGTCGACTCGCTGTGAAGTCGTGTCATCCAGACACAGAACTTTTGAAACATAAATCACAGGTAACGCTAATTGTGTTTAACCGAATATTTCCAATGCGGCGGCGAAAATCAACCCAACGTCACGTCTGATCGCTGCAGTGAGTCGCGTCATTCCCGTCGTGTCAATCTCAAAGTCCATCTTGAGACACTGCGGCTTCCATAGAAATGACGCGCCTTCGATCAAAACGCACCAGTGTAAACGTGTGTGAACACACTAATCAGGAGCGTGTCTGGTCGTGATGTTTACTTCTCAAAGCGCTGAAGATTGTTCTTATCTAATAAAATGTATTTGATGTCTGCACAAACAGACGGAAATCGACTTTCTAGATCCGTCAAAAACGAAGAGTTAAAACTGCTTTTATTAGTAATTACGTTTATCTCAGTCTCCTTTAATGAAGGTATCAAGCATGATAATTGAATACTTTAAAGTTTAAACAACTGTTGGGTGATGGTGGATGTGCCAAATGTCCTTACAAATATATTAGAACATATCAACTATTTAAAAGATGCATCAGCCAAATCATGTTGTTTAGGTAAATTTAGGGGTAGGGCACATAAAATGTATTTTTTTATATTTAACAAAATTATTTCATGTCTTTTAATTGTATCACATAATTAACTGAACCTAAAGGATTAAATGAAGCAGTATAAATGATTGAAGATCTAATAGTGGACATATAAAGAGTTCTTTCAGTCATCCATGTGTGTCCTCCAGCTGTCTGTCAATAACACTGGACCCATAATGAAATAAGATGTGATTGTCATTGTGTCGACTGCTTGATTGAAAAGCATTCAAACAAACATATGATTAGAAACAGCACGATGTGTATGGCCATGTAAAATATAAAGTGTACAGACTCATCTTATCTTTCCTCAGTGAACAGTGATGGAGACAGGAGAATGCTGAGGTGATTGAACCTGCTTCAAGAACAGAGCAGCTGTGGCATGTTGGTAAGAGGCTTCCAGCCATCAAACACACCCTGACCAATAGCTGTCCCTCTCACGGGACTCTGCCCGTGTTTAAATGAGCAGAATGCAAGATTAGACTGTCAGTCAAGTGATTTATTAGGAAATAAATGGGTCTGAACCCTCTGACATTGCCAATAGAGGTGTAATCCTACCAGATCAATGACACATGATGCTGTCAGGAAGTAAACTCCTTCACTCCTGCCACTTACTCATGTATATTCTGAGTAAGGTTTAGGCACAATTTCAAAATTAACAGCCTGGCACAGTACAAAAAAGAAGTTTGACACCCCTTTCACGTTCATCACAACAGTCTTGTATCTGTTCTATTTACATAAATATCAAGTGGACTGCAGGCCATTCCTCTAGACTCTAGAGTGACTGTTGAGAATCTGTCTCACTTACACAGCTCTTGTATGTTTGTAAATTTGAGTAATTCCTGGATAGCCAATCATAATCAAGTATGTTATCAGTGATTTGTCATTAGTGCTCTGTGATGTGTTGTGTGAAGTGTGTGCCATAAACATTGACAACAGAGATATAAGCGGGGTGGTGAGATTTAGTGGAGGCACTTGGTCCAAATGGAATTATTTAAAGTACAACAAAAAGCAGATATAGATAAAAAAAAACATCTTATTGGTCTTATTCTACAAAAGAAATCTATGATCACATCTACATACATTTAAAAAGTAAACTTTTCACATGTTATATAACACCCAGTGCCCATATGTGAAAAAGTGATTGCGTCAATAACTGCATAGCAGCAGTTAAAGCTAGCAAAACTTCCTGTTGTTATTTCAGAGTGTTTCAAACTCCTGTGCAGAACTTTTGGCTACTTCTCCTTCAGAACTGTTTCAGCTCAGTGACTGTGGAGCATAAACTTTGGTAGAAGGTCCTGCCACAGCATTTCAAGTTAGACTTTGACAGATTTACAAAAACTGACTACCAAAAGTTGCACTTTTGATTCATTTGTCTGTTCCTCACATTGGAACATTGTCTAATAGACAGATGACTGAAAAGATTTTACTCAAATGATTTTGTAGATCTGAGTGAAAATCAAACATTAACATGGTCAAACATTTTCACATGCCGGACCGATTGCGGGTTTGAGCCCTGTTTGGGGTGGGTGCGAGTAAGGCCCTGACCCAGTTGTGAACACAGAAAAAATGACTTTTGTACTGTACAAACTGTTTATTTCATCCCTTCCCCCTCACCCTACCCCTCTAAACCTAACTCTCACAGAAACCTTTCTGCTTTTTTACATTTTCAAATAAGCATCAATTAGTATGTTTAATTAGTTAATTAGGGCTGCTGACTGGTCCCCACAATGTAGGTGTGTGACTTTTATTGTCCTTGTGTCAACATTTGAACCTCACAATGGTAGAAAAACATGGACACACACATTTGTTTTTCTACAATACAAGTGCTTTTGTGTCTATACTGAGCAGAAATTTCCTCTCATTCTAAATGTAACCCAGTTGCATTTTTAATATTAGTATTTGCAGTGTTTATACTGTTACTATGGCGACCGGTGGCTGCTCTCTACAGTGCTGGTCATTTTAATCAGTACTATCTTTGTAGAGCCATTTGGACACACACGCACACACCGAGTTGAACCACAAAATACTTTGGTCTCTTATCACCAACCATTCTGGCAAATGAAACATCCAAGGCTGAATAAAAGCAACACATAACTGATTATGGTTGTAGAAACACACAGATAGAGACGCATGTCTAGATGAGGATTATTTTAACACAAAAGGAAAGACACCTTTTGTCTTCTGGCTAAAGGCTTATGTCATCTAAAATAAAACAGCTTTCACAGAAGCATGTTGGTTTTTGTGTCTGGATAAGGTCAGGAATAGAAACACAGTGCTTAGTTACAGTACTTGTGGTTTGTGTGTGTCAATGGTTATATTCTGAATTGAAACGCTTTCTCTTATGTTTTGTAGATATGGTATACATTATGTCTCTTATTTTCAAGTAGTTGTGACCTTCATTTTTATAGCTTATACTACTCTTTACTCTAATCACGTCACCAACTAACTCAGTTGTGTAGTTGTATTTCTCTTTGAAACATACTGTATGTAAGAACACAAACACAAATGCTTGTAACTACACAACCTTGGTTTGCATTCTGAAATATACATGCATTACCATATAAGGTATATGATAAACTGTCTTCTATAATCAGTCAATAATTGTCATGGCGGATGACCAGATTACTGTTTTGCTAAGCAAATTAAAGTTAACTGTTGTCATGGTTGTAGGTTTATTAATGGCCACAGTAACACAAGAACTCACACTTGCAGTACATTGGACAAGCATTTGCGTTTGCTTTTATGTACTAGCGTATATGAGCTGTGAAGGAATAACCTCTGAGCATCAGAACAGCTTTCTTTCTGGAGTGAAGGAGACCCCCATATTATCCAGCCATATTCTGATCATTCCCAGCAGCCTTTGTGTTTATTTCACTCTGTATATTGTCAGTAGTGTTTTGACTGGCGTCCCAGCGGCTCCTCTCTCATCTAAGAGACATCTGATTAAAAAGGTTTTTTTTTTGCCAGATGTCTCCATATCTGTCTTTCATCAATTACTGCTCATTAAAAAGCTTCAGAAACACGTGGAGTGTTGCCCACTGATGAAAGAGAGGATGTGACATCTGCTGCCCACACAAACTCCAGCAACACACATGAAGATAAATCTCTCTTCCTCCAACATTTATAGCGCAGCTGAGATGAAAGATTTTGTTTATGTGACGCATCTTTCTCTTATGTACTTTAGGAGAAATCACGGCTATTTAGAGGCAGATCAAGGCCACATAATCTTGTCAAAAGATGCTATTATCCTGGCCTATGAGGCCTGTGACCTGGTATTAGGGCACACTGGAGTGTGTACACACATCAGGAGTGTAGCATCATCTAAGGCACTGTCTGTGGGTGCATCTCTGACTGATGTTTGTCCTCTCCACACACTTTCATTAGATTTTACAGCTTAGACTTGAATGTGTATGACAGAGTTGTTGTTCTTGTATTTGTGTATCACAATATTATACAATGCACATATTTTGCATTTAATACTTAAGTCAGTTACTGTAGGTCCAAAGTTTTATATTCTAGCACTTTCTGTTGTGGTGATGTAAAACTATGCATTTAAATAATAAGGGAACACTTTTTCTTTGTTTTTCTTTTTAATGTAATTCAAATAATGTGCTTCACCTCAGAGCTGGTTGCTTGGGTTCAAGACCTAAAACTCTGTTGTAAAGAATTGTTTGTTCACTATGTAAAAAAATATGAGTAATGCTTGTAAAATGAAGGCCACTATAAAGGGTGCAGTTATGATTGTGCTCTGTTAAGTCACATGAATGCGTCACTTCTGCATATTGTAGTTAAAATGACTTTAAAACGGCTTCCAATATCTGAACTTTCCTCAAGCTTGACCCAATCCTGCAAACTGATGTAAAAGCATTCTTATAAAACACTCTGCAATGCAAATCTGGTAATTTGGTAACACTTTAATATAGGGAACATATATTCACCATGAACTATTCACCAAATGTACTATTTGTTAACACTTAGTAAGGTTAGTTGTGTTTTGTATGGGTCTGAAGTGTGTGTATTATGAATATTAAATAGCATTTGTTGCTGTGTCACAACCTCATCTCCTTCCGTTAAGGGACCCTTTACATTCCTGAGCCCACAGATAAGCTGATAGAGATCAAAGTCTATTGGCTGAGGTGTTTGTGTTGTATGTAGGGAATCTGCCATTTGTCCAGTACAGTGGGGGTTAAACATGGTCTTCTGATTGGTCAGTTTGATTATCTTGGGTTGGTTTCAGTCACATGGTCAAGGAAGGATTAAAGGGAATGTAAGATATGCTCTGTCTCTTCTTTTCCATTTCTCTTCCTGCTTTTGGGTGTTTTCATTGAGCTCTGCTCTTGGGTTCTGCTCTTACTTTCTGCTCTTCTCTATCTGAGCTCTAGGCTCAACTTTCAGGCCTCTCTTTTCTCATCTTTCTCTATTTCTATTCTTCATGAGGTAATATTCTTTACATACACTGTTTACAGTTAATTGTAAATGTCATTTACCAATTACATGCATCTTCATTATAATCATTTCATTGCATAACTTCAGAGAGTAATGTTAATAAATCCTTTCACCTATAAACTCTGTACCAACAGTTTTGCTTTATTGTTAATAATTAAAAGCAACATAGTGTAATACAATATAATCATTATAGCAATGCTCTCCCACATTTAACTATCCTAACAGCACTTATTTACGTTGTTGGTATAAGCAACAGAAGGGTGGAAATTGACTGAAAATATACAGTTTTATAGCATCCTGCTGTTAACAGGTGTCTAGTCATTTCGGCATTCCTACAGCTTAAACCACTGTAGTTGAAACCACTCTTACAAGTGGAATAAAGGGATGTACAATATGGTCATGCAGAATAATGCATTAATAGAAGTACTAATAATCAGCCAATTTGCAAGATAATAGACAACTTGTTCAAAGTGTGAGTTGGTCCATATACTAATGTGTTACCAGAAATTCAGTATAAAGGGGCACAGGTCCTGGTTTACTCAAAAGATGTCACGACATCATGTTTCTCCTGGAGAACACACACAGTGCTTCATAAGTAATGAGAGATGCAGTGGAGACTGATCATTCAGAGACTGATAGCTGAATCCAAACTACACTTTTAATATATAGTGGAGTACCAGTGAAGATGCTTTTATTTTACACTCTTGTTTGATTTCACACAAACGAAACCAGGTGAACGTTGTGATGATCCAGAAGTTCTAAAGAACGTCATGTCGTTTAACTGAAGCATCTGCAAGCTGACCTTGGATTCAGAAGAGTTCACATGCTCCATGTCACACATTTACTGATATTTGGTAAGAAATTGTGCAGTTTTTAATATTTCTCATTTGGTGTCATATTTAGATTATATGTAGATAAAGATAGATAAGACAGTGCTGTGCAAAAGATGTTTGATTTTTGCTTTTTGCTTTGTGTCAGTAGTAGAATATCAAAATAGAGATCACTCCAAACATGTTTGCTTGTTTATCTTTTTATTGGAAGAAAAATCTGATGTTTTTGTTTTGGTGAGGCATCTGCTTAGACTTCTTTGCTGCAAAATATGTAAATATACTCAAATAAGAGAAACTGGTTAAAAACAACTATAAGAATGTTATCCAAATCCAGTTTGTCAGTGAAGTGCACTGAGTGGCTAATGAAGCAGAATGAATGAGTCTGTTTCTTTGGCTTGAGTTCTGCTTTAGCTCATACACCTGGCAAGTGTGTGGACAGATAAAGATCAAGATATCTTACTTCTGATCTTTTCAAGGATTCAAAGCATTTATTGTCATATGCACAGTGAGGAAACAGATTTCCCTGTACAATGAAACTCTGACTTTGGACAGGACAGTTATATAGACTAAAGTTGAGAGAATATAAAATAACAAAACTTTAAGAAAATATACAATAAGGGAAAATATACAATAAGGGGAAAAATAATAAATAAACTCTGAATATATAATAACATGCAAATTGAGTAAACATGTGCAATTGAATTAATGTGCAAATTGAATAAACGTGCAAACTGAAGGGTAAATAGCAGAGATTGACTTGAAGTCATGTACAAAATGATAATGTAAATAAGATGCATAAAAGAGATGATGTGATGCATATAATGGTGGTAAACAGTCCAGCAGTAGTGAAATCTGTTTATTCAGCTACCTGTTTAAAAGTCTTATGGCTGAGGGAAAGAAAGAGTGCCTCAGTCTTGTGGTCCTGCATTTCACACTCCTGTACCTCCGTCCTGAGGGGAGGAGTGTGAACAGTCCATGTTGTGGATGGGTGGGGTTCTTAATGATGGAGGCAGCTCTCCTGTGGGTTCTGCGCTAGTAAAACTATATGCAACAGTAATACATTTGGACCTGCTCTAGTTTTATTTATGCGTACGACTTATACAACGATTTGCATTAACCAGTCAATATAAATAAAAGTAAACAATCTAAAAGTCGTTGCAGTCAGCGCTGTCAGGCTGGTCAAGGTTCTCAAACAAAGAGCATGTTTTTATAGTGCCACTTTTTATAGTCACTCTTTTTCATTTTTAGGACGATCAACCTACCGTTGCCTTTCTTATGGCTGTTTCTGCACAATTAAGCAGGGGTAAGAGGAAGAATTTAACATCAATATAAAAAAATCACCTTTAGAGTTTCTTTGGCCCACAGGCAAAGTGCCATGGTCAGATAAGCCCAGAATCAATCGTCTCAGCAATAAAATGACACACAGCTGAAACCCAATTCATCTTGTGATCCAGGGAAGATGTCTGTCAAGTTAAAATAAAAGATGGATGAAGCCAAACACAAGACAAACCTCCAGCCCGAAGATGTTTATCCTCTCCTCTAACCCAGAGCAGAAGATCATGTGATCAGAGTCTTTGATTCGTTATGTGCACTTACTGACCATTTTCTGTAATATTATACAAGGCAGAACACCACAATATATGGATAAAAATTAACCTGTAAAAATGCTACATTTCACCTGTCTCCATGAATAATTCTCAACGTACTTCTACATGAGCTTAAACGTGTCTGTGCCAAAGATGTTTGTATATAAAAGTGCTAATGAGCCCACTTGTTTGATATGCGGTACGCATTATCAACATATTTCTAACAGCTTTTAAAATAAACGCTGTTCATGGCATTACGTATATCATTGATCCTTTCTCCAGATTATAGCATGTTACAGCCGTTGTATAACACAGTTCAGCATTGCATTGCTGTACTTTTGTGTGTTTTCACTGAGGGATATCTACAGACAACAGTCATAACTTTCTTGACATCACACACACACACAGTGAATGAGTGAGTCATGTTAATGTTACACTGTGACACTGGCACGGAGGCTCAACACATTATAGAACTGTAAGACAATCTCTATAAACTCGGTCTCCTGTGGCCCACATGTACTTGATGTTCAGCTGTAGCACGTCCACTGGTTGTCAGGGGATATATAAACATCTGTGGGTCTCGTATGGCTTCCGAAGCTCACAGTATGATCAGCTTTCACATACTCCCTGTACATATGATGGGATCCCCTGCATATTTCTGCTGTCTGTGGTTACAGCGTTGATTAGATTAGATTAGATTAGATTAGATTCAACTTTATTGTCATTACACATGTACAAGTACAAGGCAACGAAATGCAGTTTAGGTCTAACCAGAA
>JAZGTI010009124.1:0-19248 GCA_036877585.1 Botia kubotai | reverse complement strand
ATGAATATGAATGCACAAAGAAAAGTGTCTGCAAAATGTAAAAAAACATGAAATTTTAGAACCCTTTGCGTTGGTTGACCTCCCGTCTTTACCCAACATAGAGTGACTCTGGTTTTCTAATCACATGTCTCTGTGCTGAAGCACTAGGAAAATATGCCATCAGGCTAGTTTCCATTCAGCGCTACCCAAGCAGACATAGTTCCATTAACATGCTTACGCTGTTTCGGACAAGGTCTGGACTCTGGCTCAAGGCCGAACGCCCGCATGCAAATCTATGACGCCTTTCATTTTGGCACACAGCAGATCAAGTGTAAGCATAAGCCCGGTCATTGATCTAATTCTGTCTCCCTGCCCAGTATTAGCAGCTGGTGGTGAGGCAGGGCTGGACGGGCCATTGGGTGAGGTCAGGAATGCACTGACTGTGGAGGCTCAGAAAACAGGATTCCGATTGGGCGCTTACATTTATGGTGGACGCGGTGACGACGAACAATGATGACAGCCGTTTTTGAACAACCGACCTCACAGCCCGGCCTTATATGCAGAAAGGGAAGGTTCGGCATGATTGACCGTGACCTTACTGAGATGTTTACCACCCGGTCGTTTACAAATTTATGCTATGACGTTCACTGTGAGGCAACGTTCCCAGGAAGTCCCGATGTTGACCGCCAACGTTTTCGAAAAAGTTAACGCGTTAAAGCTAGCCTTAACATTTTTAGGCAAACACAAAGTGGTACAAAGAACATCTTTGCAGGAACACGACGTGATTTAGTATGCTACTACCAACCCATCAGCGCAACTTAACAGCTAACAATTTAGCATTGTAGGAATGTTTCTGTAACATTTCCAATAAGTAACAACAGTGTTTAAAATGTTATTTCGAACATTTTAGGAACGTTCGAAACCTCCATTTTTAGACGTTGCATTAACAGGGTTGAACGTCATTCGAAATGCTTTTAAACGTTCCACTAACTACCTAAGGCTAACGTTTTCAATATGACATGTAACGTTTGAAAAACATTTCGCTTAAATTATCGCAAGAACGCTTTGATATCATTAAAAGAACTTTTAGGGGACGTTAGCCGGGTTAGCGGCGTAGTTATGCTACATTACGGGGGTTCAAGCCGGGCCGAGCCCTCAAATAGATTCCCCTTCCTAGAATACATACTGCTTCAGATTATGAGAAGTCTCTTCTTGGGACATGTAGAAGGTTACTGGTGTGGCTTAGCTTCAGGATATTTAAGTAAGGAACATCTCACACACCGTGTACAATATCAGTGTAAAACATTCTGGGAACATCTCAGAAACCTTATTGTGTGACGATGGACCCTTGTAACCCATCCAGGCAATGCACCCTAGATCTCAAAATTTAAATGTTAATTTTACATAGCGTTGCTTATAAACACATCCACGTGTTCCTACTGCCAAATAGGTTAACAAGGATTTATAAATAAACTTCTTCCTCTAATTAACTCGGCATTAGATCTGCTGCTGCGCATACCAAATAATCTGATCTGCTACGATACACCAGCGTGACTAAACTATGACGGCAAGCCATCGGTCTGTACATGGCTCACAGCATTAGACATTTATTAATTGAAAAATCCACTGTTCTTCCGAGATGAAGTAGGATATTCTGATTAGCTGATCTTAAGTGTTTCACACCATGCTTTGCCCGAGGTAGAATAATGTTTTGTTTAGGTTTAGCCCTGCTTTAAATCCAGCGATATGAAGCCCGGTATCAGAACGGGGGTTGTTTTGCCAATGGTACACAGTGTGATTTTTGTGACCTGGGATTGTGTAGGAACAGATTAGAAAACGGAAGCTAATCCAGCGCATTAACCCCGGGTTACAAATTACCCTGGGTTAACGATTGTGATGTAAACTGGGTTACCAAGTCATGCATTACCAAGTCATGCAGTCCAGGTTTGAATAGTTATAATTTTGTGTTATTTGTGTTAACTATTTCTTTTCTCTTTTTTTAAATAGCTAATATCACAGAGATTCCGCCAGCAGATTTGATTTCAGAATTTGTTTCCTGCAGCTGTTTGACTATCAAAAGATGAGGAACTGAAAGGCAAAATTTTAAATTAACTTCCATCCAAAATAGACACTTTCCCTCCAGATGAAATGAAATTAAAATGCAGATAGTTCTACATTCATTAAAGATAACTAAAGTCACAAGAGAAGTGATTGTTTTAGGTAAGAGGGTTGGCATATAAGACTGAATTATGTTGAACATTATGTGGAGTTGTACATTATGCTATTAATAGATCGTTTGTGGTCACTAAGTAATGTAGCACCTTGGTTTAAAAATATACAATGTGCAGTCGTGGCGTTTTAAAGCTTTCCTGTATGGGAACCATCCATTTTGTGAAACACTTTTAAGAATACAGACTCAATGAAGAAACAGTTATCAAGTGCTTGTAATATTGCTGTGGAATATCTCAAGACATTTATTGAGCAATAAGACGATGTAACACAACACAATCTCCACTACTTGGTTCAAGTGCGATGTCAACTTTCTAGGAAAACTGCAGTGTTTGAGTCCAGCTATTTCCAAGAACAAGCTGTTTCCCACTGCCACTGGGTGGGAAGTCAAAAAGCAAACAAGCTCATTGCCCTGCATGTAAATGGTTTACCGGACAGACACAATTGAACCCTCTGTGGTGAACTCGAATGAATGAGGAAATAAGCAACAAGCTTCTGGCACATTAGCGAGATAAGAGCAGCTAGCTCACCGTAGCTAAACGACAGATGGGAATTAACATTAGCATTCTTGTGAAGCGTACGATGCTATTTTTAAAGTCTCATTGGACGCAGGGTGACCATCCGGCTGACAGAAAAAGTTCCTAGAACGTTGGCTAACATTCTCTTAATGTTATTAAAATTTGAATGTTAGTACGATGTTTTTTAATCGTATATTTAAATCAGAAATGCTATTCTTAAGTTGTTTGTGAAACGTTTTAAAAATATTACAGAATAAAAATGTTTCAATAAAGTTCTTATAATCGATCAATAACTTTAAAAAACTGGACGTGAAATAAAACTTTTTAAAGCTTTCGTTGCTTAACGAAAACGTTAGGGAAACATTCCTACAACCTAACATTGTTAGCTGGGCAGACGTCACAGATGGAATCTGAGGGCCAGAATAACCTTTCGTATCAATTATTAGATTACTGGAGCCGGTCGAACAGCAGATACAGGTGAAACGTCAGTGTGTCACACAGCCCTGTGCATCACCTCTCTGCAGAGGCCGTGTTCTGATTAAATTAGCCTAATGTGGGAAGTTGCTAATCCGAGCCAACCCAGGATTAAGCCAGCAGGACATTGAAAGAACACAGGTGTGGGTGTATGAATGTAGGCTGCTGAGTGGGTGGTGGATAATGAGGGATTGCGGAAAACAAATAAACCTTCTAGAGCACAAGGCTGGTAATGATTCCTGTGAAATTATTTGTTTCATCTTACTTTAGAATACTGTAGAATATACAAGGAAGTATGTGTTAACAACAAAGGATACACTTTATTTGCTCCTCAGATTCTGTTAAATTACACCCAGCTAACAATTTGAAGGTTTGTAAAAATGTTTACCAAATGTTTTTTGTTAGGTAACAAAAAAGTTTAAAATGTTATTTTCTGTAAAATTCTAGGATTGTTCAAAACGTATAATTTAATATTTCATAGCATAACTCACATGATTAAGTTCTTACTGAAATCTCTTTCACTTTTGATTTGGTGTCTTAGCAAGTACGAGCTGAGCGTGTGACATTGTTGGGAGCAGATAGTGAAGTCTCAATGCGTTCTCGATTTAATCTCATCACTTTTTAGGAGAAACAAGCGAGATATTAAAGAGATCATCCAGCATGTTGGCTGTGCGAACAAATCTGTTTCCAGGACTGGGTTCTGTTTAAAGGCCAGCTCTCAGTTTCCATACAGAAGTGCTGTTTTAAACTGTTTCATTTATAATGGTGTGGACAGACTCTGCAGGTGGCTACTTATGCAATATGCCCACAAAGCTACTTAGGCTCATAACAAAAGACGTAATATTGTGATATTATCCAACATACTTGCGGTATTTAGTTTATGATTAACTATCGAGTCGCCGCATCACTTTTGAATCAACGCTGAAAGCTATAATCATAATTTGCATTAAAAGAAATGTTGTATATGTCATGACACGTGTTACAAATGTGGACAAATGTTGTTAAAAATGGTTCAGAAAACTCAGGTTGATATCTTACCTTCTTGCTTATTAAAGACAAAATTCATTTTGCATTTAAACACGGCCACAAGTCTTCCTTATTTGGCAAAAACACTCAATAAAACCACAGGTTTTACATAAAATCTTAGAACCTGTTTTTTTTAACCCCACTCCCCCATGAGGAAACATTTCTGCCGGTGTGATTATGCTCTTTGTACTTTATGGATTCAAAGCCTCTGTATGTGAAAGGTGCAACTCTTTGATTGTGGAAATGATTCTTGTGTAATTCCTGTATTCCCACACTACTCAACTTCCTGTTGACAGACCTGCGCGCCACGGCCCCGCGTAACGACACAGGTGTGTCCCAATGTGCCCCCTCCTGTTCGGGGTAAATAGAACCGGGGTAAACGACTATTGTAATGGGCTGACGGATATATGGACTGTTGAAAATTTCTCAAACCCAGAGGTGGTATTGGGAGTGACTTTTTGGAATGCTGTTCACCCACACGTTCGACGCCCACATGTCCCACACGTGTCACCCATTTAAATATGCGTAAAGACATATTATATGACTTGCCAGTCACCCATTCCGTTTAAAGTAGTTCTGACATGAGACATTTTAATTGGCGATTCATTCGGTGCTGTTTAATTACGGCAAAAATCTTTTCAACTGATTTCTCTTCAGGGTGGGAATACAGCTAATCTTCTACTGGAGAACTGTACAAAGACTTAATTGTTCATAAACTGTGACTCAGGTACAGCCTCCACCTCTCAGCCTCAGTGCTTCCAAAAATATGGCCAGGTAAGGTGTGAAACTCAGAACATATTTTTAACGCTGCACTAAATTGAAAATCATGAGTACGCTGTATATGAAAAGTAGACAGTTTGTATTCATTTATGTTTATATTCATTCTGATTCATTGAGGTATGGGAGCAATTGATTTTTATACAATAAACACCCTGAGAAATGTTCACAACACATGTCAAACGTAATGAACCTTGTTTTCCCTTTATTTATTTATTTTTAGAAATATTGTCACATTAATATTTGGCTAGTTAAACTAGTGAAGCTAGTTGAAGTAACGTAATTGTGTCACATTAGTTGTGTTTTAGGGTGGAGTTTATCGCCTTCGTTTTGCTTTTTACAAAAAGTGATTTGTTTTGTGTTAAAACAGCATCAGATGAAACACGAGCTGGCTGTCGTCTGGCTACTTTTCAATTTGTGATCTTTGCACTGATCTCCAGGCGTCACAAACGTGCTGCTATTCCACGTAAGTCGTTGTTTATCGCACACTTCTCTCGTATCCAAGCGATGTGTTTTCCTGGACCGGTTGCCCAGTTACCTACCGATGTCGTCAGCGTGTGGCCACGCCCAGAGCCACGCCCCTCCTAGAGCGAAGGCTTTCTCCGCGTTAGCGTTAGTTAAGGTGGTTCGATTCGTGGACGTGTAATGCGTCCATTTTAGGTCAACCCCTCGCACTTATTTACGCGCTTACAATTTTAATTCTTGTTGTTTTATGAATTAAAACGAACGAATAGGAAACGAATGAATATTTAACGAAACAAACGAACACAAAGCGAAGGTGTTTGAATCCACCTTAAATCTCATGCTGACTTCGCAAGAAGCGCAGACTCCGCCCATTCCGCGAGCGGCTTTGTAGAGAGGTTATACATCAACTCCGACTTATGAACGCGATCACACGCTTTAGTTTCACGTAGCGCAAGTGGATCGGACGTGGGATTTAAACCGGCGTCGGCAAAGGATAATCGGTCCCTTTAACAGAGCTACATCGGTCACTGTAGCCACTTTGTGGAGGTTTTGGACGTTCTTTGTGGACAAAGAGAAACTATATTAAATTTTTTCTCCATACATGCCAAAACTAGGAAACCTTGTGGAGGATTCGGAAACGTTGTCGCGAAACTTTGAGGTTTTCGCCACAATTATTGGTAAGTATTGATGTCAGTGTTCATAAATTTGTAAGGATGTCTAATGTAGCTGCTGGGTCGTCGCATGTTCTTATAAAGTCACATTTGACGTTTTATTGCGGTCTTATAATGACATTACATAAGCTTTCAGTTTAAATAGTTTAGTTTAATACAACCCATAAATTTAAAAACATAACAATGTTGTACTTAGTATAAACGCAGTGCATCGCACCGATTTATCTGTCCTAATATTTGATCATTTGTTTTTTTTACCTGGTCTGACTTCTTGGATCATTTTCAACAGTTTAAACTTCATTACCAACATAGATAAAATCTTACACAAGCTTCCACTTTATGTTTGTTTTATGCTGACACGCAAAATTATGAACGCGCTACGTTTAATTATGTACCGCATACTTAAGCTTTAAAAATGTGTGTGCTATACCGCGTTTCCACCGCTGGTAGGCGCTCGGGTATTTTGTTGGTTTCCTAAAGCTACTATGTAAATTGCACCGAGAACAGACAACGTTAGCATCACGGCATGTATTTCAAACAGCAAATCCGCTTTTCAACTTATTTTTTAATGCCATCTTCTTGTTTTGGCTCTTGTTTTAGAGATAAGGTGCGTTACGTCCGAGCTGGTGTGTATAATGCAGACGTTTGCAGTCTGTAGCTCACCTACAGCCCGTTTGGCACGGGAGAACCGTAGTGAGTGACGTCAGCAGCAATTTGCGTATCGCCCCGGGCGATGCTTATTATACTGTACGGCGGGGACGCGACGTTTCTTTAAGAGCACGTTATCTTTCACGGGTTGTTATTTGAATAGAGATCGTGTTCATCGTAACAGATGCTTTCAAACGTAAGCTACACGCGCGCGACGATTAAAGGCTCTCGGTCGATGCATATATAATGCATATTGATGTTTGCGTATGTCAGTGTGTGGAAAGTCGATACGTGTATGTGTGCATACAAAACCTATATAGTCAACGCGTCCTATATACCTCTATGCATCTATATATAGAACAAATAGATATATAAATGATCCTATAGCTATGTATATCTATGTGCACGTATATAGATAGATTACATGGAACATATATACAAATCTATACAGTGGTAGATGTGCTGCGTTTGGGAAACGGGCCAGGCAAATGTTGTCGTTTAAACGTTCAAGGTTATATTGGGCGACCGGGGTTTGACAGCTTACCTCATGAATGGTGCGGAATGGGTACGAGTGGGCCGGAACTTCAGTGTTTCTGAGGCGCTTTAAACCTCGCCCACTCACATCGGATTCGTCCTCAATGAGGAACGGGATGCGGGGGAGAGAAAGGGGGCTGGCCTTCTGCTCCACGTGGGTGATCGGGCCGCCCTGCCATTGGCTACACCCGCTGACGTCGGGGCGTGCGCCTCGCCTGGTTGGTCGGAGCGGCCGAGCTATTGTGGGTGTAATCCTTAGCGCTGTGGCAGCGAGACGCGGCGAAGCGACGCTCATTATTATGCGCGTTTCACGGGAGTTTCTCTTCGCGAGCAGAGCAGCGCGTTGAAAGCGTCGCAAAGTCGGCCGTGCGTCTCGCAGTGCAGTCGCGCCGACCGCTCGCCAGCCTTTCAAGCACAAAGGACCGAAGGTTTACAGATTATGCGTTTGAGTGCACGACCGCCCATCGCCGCTTTATAGAGAGCTCCGGTCCGTTTGCGCAATAGTCCACAATTAGCCTTTGTATTATTACGTGCGAGGATCGTATCGGGAATCATCGTTGCACCATCTGGGAATATATTTTCCAAGAGGGTTTTCCCTGATAAAATAAGTAAATAAAAAAACGGGACGCCGCAAAAAGATCCAACGCTACCCGCCCGCATCATCGCCTCTGTGTCCTCTGTAACGCAGGCTATCGAATGGACCCGCATCCGAGCGCCCGGAGCTGCAGCAGTCGCGGAGCTGCGCCGTCCTGCGAGAGCGTCTCCGGCGAGCCCCCCATGAATTTATACATCCACTCCACCACCGGTACGCGCTTCGAGCTCTCCCTTCCCGCAGAAGAAACGGTGGAGGGGCTAAAGCGAAGACTTTCCCAAAGACTCAAAGTGCCCAAAGAGAGACTCGCTCTTCTGCACAAAGAAACGTAAGTATGACTTCGCGTGTATTTCTGATAGATCGCGCTGTTTATTTTAAACAATGGGGGTAAGAATGAGTCCGGGTGGGTTTTTGGCAGGGCGGGTAATTTATAAGCTTCCTAATGGAGATTTTTAACCTCCACAGATTGTAGACACCTGCATCTTGGGGCTCTGGTTCATTTTAGCGCATGTAATGTATACAGTACGATAGGTTTCACTTGTGCGATGTGGGAATATGTGGGAATGAGTTCATATGGGCTGTGTGCATGTAACACAGGGTGCACTAGAAACATGTATTGCATCAGTTCACAAATACTGTAATATCTTGATCGGATATTTGCAAGGCATATAAAGTACGTACAGCGAATAAAGGTCAAGAGGTGCGTACGGCCTGACGTGGGTACATATGAATGGAATTTTCTGATTTAATGGGTCGCTTCGCTCTATCAGAATATGTAAAGTATTAGTTAATGTCTTTCTCAACTGGATGCTGGCAAATTAAGCAATCCCAGCAGGACTCAACGCTGGTGTGTTAGAATGTTCCAGCTGAATGTTACAGAAAAAGGAGGCGATGTTAGTTTCAGTGTAGTTTGAACATTAAGCAATCACACTTCGGTGTCGGAGCAGGGAGGTGAGAGAGAGCGCCTCTTTGTCACTTTGCAAATGACCCCCTAACAGTTACATTGTTTGTGCTTTGAATTGCACCCATTGAAAAGCCCTCACAAATAATCACCACCAAATTACATCATCCCTTTTAAACCAAGAGAGTCGCTTAATCTCTCTGTTTGGTTGAGCTGCCTTCAGGCCGAGTGCTCAGTCCCTTTGTTCGGCAGGAGGTGGTGACATTTAGCCCCAGCACATGTGTGCTCATTTATATCAGCAGGACGGATATTTTTAGAGATTGTGGGTTAAAAATACACTTGGACTGTGTGTATCATCGGCGTATTTATTTATAGGAGCGCTTTTAAAAACGGAACGCACAGATTTACACATGCGTTTTTCCTAGTATGTCTGAGATCTTTGCTTCTGTAGATCTTTTGTGATTCTGGTCTGTCATTGGAGGCAGCGGACATATTAACTTAGAAGTCTTGTGCTTTATCTCGCATGCTTGTATAAGACTGTTTTTCTAGCTCTTGTCTAGAAAAGGTCACGTTTGCATCAAAATGTGATGGTCTTGTTGTTATTGTGTACAGTTAAATTGTGTAATAGTTCGACGTTTTCCGTTTCGGCGATCACACTTAAAATAACCAGCTGTATTATTTTAATATTGTTAAAGTCTAACATCCGTCTCTTTTTTGGTTCCCTGTAGACGCCTGAGTTCAGGAAAACTTCAAGATCTGGGTATAACGGACGGAAGCAAATTAACGTTGGTTCCAACAGTGGAAGCAGGCCTCATGGTACAGGCAGTATGACCCATGCTACATGTATCCATAGAACTAGCAGCCGTATGAGATTGCATGAGAAGTTTACCCTGTCATGTATCTCTTTCCAGTCTCAAGCATCAAGACCCGAGCAGTCCGTAATGCAGGCGTTGGAGAGCCTGACTGAAACACAGGTAAGCTTTCATCCTAATAAGGTCACTCCAGTAGATGTTGAATTACAGTAGTAGCCCATTACGTTGGACAGTCGTGCGTACACTTAACCTAATTGCCAGGGCAGCAGAGGAAACCCGGACGGATCTTAAAGAATCATTTGTATGTTTTTGAACTCTCTGCTTGGCGAGATGTTGCACTGACACAAGGGTAATGGGATACAGATGAGGCTCTTCTAAGCTGTTAACTTTAAGACCTCCAAACACTCACAAAGCATATTTTGAGAAGCACCTTCCAGTTTCCTGGCAACATCTGTGAGCTGAGGCCAACCCCTCCTGGTGGCCACTCTCACCCGGACCTCTGCCTGGCAGATCCTCTTAAACTACTGTTTTGTTTGCCAGGTGAACAGACAAACGATTGTTGCTTTCTAGCTTGTAGTTATAGATTGATGGCTAATGGATTTGATCAGCACCGACAGTATCAAAGAGTATGTATTTCACAAACTGCCGTGACTTCTATGGAGTCTCTTGGATTGTTTATCACGAGGTGTTGACGGTCATATGTTGCCGTGGAAACCGTTTGTGGCACCTTTGATAAAGGTCTGCCGCAGAGCCCCGCCTCCTTTTCGTACACATTTTGGGAACTCCTGTGTTACTGTGTGTGTGCGTGCACGAGTGTGGCTGCGGGCGTGCACGTGTGCTCGCGTTAGAAAGAGCAGATCTTTAATGCCGGGGGGAGGGGCGCAGCACGCATTCGGCACATCATCTCTAGGCGGTCTCCTGTTTCTGTAGAAGAGCTTTTTAGCGTGTTAAGAGCAGCTCGGTTTTTGCTTGCGGCTTTTCCCATCACCGAGCCTTTTGCAGGGCCATGCAAATGCGAGCCGTGCTTGTTCTCTGATCTAATGTACTATTTGTAGGCAGCAAACTGTGTCATCTGGCCTGTTATGAAAGGGGTCTATTTCAGATATGATTTTGGATTGTTTTTAGTCATCGTTTTCTGTAGCTTCACACGAACTGAGTCAGTAACGCCGTCAAATATGAGGCGCGTTCCTCTTTCAGAAGCGAAATTAGTCGACACAATCGCACATTGATACGTCTTTTAGGCGAGTGTTCGTGCACAACTGCTGTGTTCAGACCGCGGCGGAGCAGTCGTGCGGTTTGAACAGAGGGGCGAGATAAGGTTGACTGTGAGAGGACGGAAGCATCGAATTGCAGTGGACAATCACATATACAGCCGAGGTCCAAAAGCTACAGCGGTGGAGCTCTTAAATGGCTTCCAGGGAAAGATCTATCCTGGACTTCCTCGCGACCAGACAGAGTGTTTTATGGAAAAGGAAGGCTGGCAGTTATTGGAATGGCGTTTTTTTTCCCTCTTGTTACTTCAGACTAACAGCTTTCTCGGGTCTGTAATTTAAAGCTTTTGTGGTTTCCCATGTCTCTCCATAGTCTCCAGTTTGGCCCCTTCTGTCGTAAAAAAGGAAGGAGAAATAGATGACAGCAAGGAGTGGTTCAGTACAGACTCCGTTGACTTGTGGGTTCTGTTCATTGAAAAAAAAATAAAGCCCATTTTAGTTGATAGATCAGCCGTCCCATTGAACATTAAAATGCCACTTTTGTATTTGAGCCGTGCTTTGTTGCGGGTAACTCTGCCCATCAAGTAGAAATAATGACTACTTCTGCCAAACAGGGTTTGTTAATTAGCAGTTTCCTTGCTCACCCGCCTCTCAAGACAGGTAGATCGCTCTCTTTGTCCCCGGGGGATAACAAAGCAGTTTGTTTCCACAAGCAAGCGCCGTTCCACCGGTCTCAGTGCCTCGCACTGGAGATGTGCTCCTGTCATAACTTTCCACCCTATAGACACCCACCTACTCACTTTTCAAGGGGTCTGGGTGCCTGTCATTGTGTCTGAAAATGGACAGATGCGCATAATAGAATCTGACGTCGTAGGGCGAGTCACCTCTAAGTTACCCCCTTTCCGTCATTTACGCCCACCCAGCCCCCCTCCAAGAGGGAAAACGGGGAGGAAAAAATCTGAATCTTTTAGAATGGTTGAGGCGCAAGACGGCCGCAGTAACTCCACCTTTTCAGATGTCAGGATGGACGTGACGAGTCTGAAAATGGAATAAATTGTGATATAAAAAATAATTGTGATAAAATCGCATTGCTCTGTACCACTGATCAACAGGGTGGCGACGCCACGTTCCTTTTTTTCGATTCCGCAAATATTTGAAACGAGAAAGCGTCGCCGTGTTGTGTGAACAGCTGGCACATGGGAGGAGAGATTCGTTTGCGTTCCCCCGATCGCGATAAGAGCCGCGCGTTAGCGTGTTTGCGCAGAGAACGCTCCCGATCCAAGAGGTACGGCGTTAACATGGGCAATCACAGATTCGTGACTGTTCTGTTTCCCACCCGCCTTTCTGATTGAAGTGCTTGTTTTTCGTGACTGATCTGAAAAGGGGTGGGGGGGCCGCGGGGAGCTTCTCATCTGCCAGTAACCAAACCACTAGCTGTTCTTAATTAGGGTTGATATCTCCTCTTCTGTACTTGTCCTTTTCTGTTTTTAGCTTGTTTGTCATTCCTAGCCTTTATGGCTAAGTGTCGTGATAAAAAAGCCTTTGTTCTGTGCTATTTAAGGCTCTAGCTGTTTAATAAGTCATTATTTAACACCGAGTCCCTTGATTGTAGATATTTTGAATCATTCTGGTTGCGAGTGTGACACGTCTGTTTTGACTCGGTCTCTCGCCTACCCAGACTAATCTGTTCAGTCATCTGAGGAAAAAGGTGTTGCGCCTTCACAGAGCAGATCTTTTGACGGTCACCCGGATCTCAGAGAACGAGGAAGTGTAGACGCACCAGAAGCCAAAGCCTAAAGTAGTTTGTTTCTCTGCAAAGGCCTCAAAAAGATTCAAATCTGTAGTTCAGGCTTGGTGAAAAATCGTTTTGCAACGATCCAACCGACCTTTGAACTCAGATGTAGTATTTTTTTGACACATCGACTACAGCCTTTACATGCTGAACCTTTACATCATGTTCGTGCCTCACATGGACCTTAAGAAGGTCAAACCCTCCAGTGGAATTTGTGAAGATAGCCTTCTCTATAGGGTTTGGATGAAGATGCGAGACATTGATTATTTTAAAAGGCCTTGTTATTGCCTCCCTACCCTACATGCCTCTTTGGGAGGCCCATATCAATGCCCCCCCGGCGCGATCAAAACCCGCTGATCGATGGTGGGGGTTAATAAGCTGGTTTTGAACTTTCCATCTTGGCAGAGGCCTTTGATAGGTGACCAGTCGTCTTTTAGTCATGCGTGGTATCGAAAAAGGCTGTTTTCTGATTTGACCCCTTCTGTGATGGGGGGAGGCTTCAGGTTGCGGTTGAACGTCAGCTTGGTGCATCTCCCGCGCCTGCAAATGAGTTCCTTGAACCGCAGGAACCCCAATAAATAAACCTGTCAGCTATAGAGTTGGGAGAGGAAAGAGCCAAAGGCGTATTCGCGCTGAATATTTCATCAGCATCTGCTGGCATCCCAACACCCCACCCTCCCTCTTGCTACAAGGTTTCTCCCCTAGACCTCCTCCCCATCTCCCTTATCGTGTTTTTTTTTGTCTCCTTTACCCGTTCCTCACTGCATAGCAACCGCAGCCCACTGCAGAGTAAAATGCCTCCCAACGAATCAAAATGGACGAAGTATAAAGAAATGGTAGGGCAGGTCTCTTGCAGGCAAAGCTGCGTTGGTGCATTCGTAAGCACACAATTATTTTGCATGGTGACCTGTTGCATTTCCTGCGCTGATTTTGGGCGCAGATCTGCAGAATGGATTTAAAGTGTAAAAAGTGTTAGCAGCTAAAATATATTGGGAGCTGAAGTTGTAATTAAATTAATTATTAATTATTTACAAAATTATTACACATATATGAACCAACGCACAGGGTGGATAATTCATTCATTGAAGCCAGAACAAAAAAACATGTTCTTATGAGGACGTGCGGTCTCTTTTGAGAACCAGACCTGTTTTGGGTGCCATAGCCTATGTGCTGTCATCACACACCAAATTCTATAAGATCTCTAGCTGTGGTCTGGAATTTCTGCCCACAAGGCATCAGTGCTTCCAGAACTTTGATGATAGAATGATTTCTGAGGGTAACCAAATATGGACGTTCCTGTTCAACCGCCACAAGGACCTCCATAATGTTCTGTTAATGTATCTATATTTTGAGAGCCATTCATTCACGTCAAAAACACTTAAACTCCACAGAAACATTGTACAATGTATATTTGCACACCCATTTGTGTGGTCACCAACCCATACAGTGCAAGATAAGGCTGCACACCAGGGTTGTTATAGTTTTGAATTTTATATTAACATAGTTTTTATTTAAGTTTTAGTTTTTACAGTCTCCAGTAAAAATGTGTTTACATTCAATTTCTCTGAGCATGTTCTCGCTCTAGTGACGTTTTATGTTTATTAGGTTTCACATTATATTATATACTGTGTGTCAAAAACTAAAAACTGTTTTTATTTAGTTTAGTTTGGAGTCATGCTGTTTTAGTTTAGTTTCAGTTTTACCAATAATGTTAGCTTTTGTTATCGTCTCAAACCGCCATTATGGCACACTGCGTTCTTTGCACACTACGTTCTCATTTATCAGAAGCACTTTTACTGGTTCGCACACACACTCATTATGTGGGATGAATCTGGGCTTGGAGTGAGTCAGTTATATGCTTGGGCTGGAGGATGACTGATCTACAAGGCTAATGTGAGGTCTGGCACGCTTTACTTGACAATTCGCAGACCCAAATATATGGAGCGGATTACAGGTTTTAATTATTAGTGCTTGGATGTTCATTGTCCTTCTTGCAGAGCCCTGGGTATATGCTAATGGTAACAAAGCAATTACAGGGGCCTTTTGTGGGTCGCAGTAAAACAGCTGTCAGACAGTCAATCGAGGGTGTGCTGTTGATTTTACTACTGATCTTTATAAAGGGTTTTCCATCAAACCAAGTTCTTCTTATGTTATTTCATGTGCATACGTGAGTATCAACAGAGATTTTGAAAAATTCCCTCTTAAAGATAGAAGGTCTCAGTATCCAACTCTTTGGGTCTGTCAATAAAGTACACAGAGCGGAAAAGGTCACACTACTGCTAGAGTGGCTGCTCAATGGAAAAACAGATCAGCGAAAGAGCTGAGTGGGAGAGAGGAAAAACGATGGCGGGTAGACCCCAGCGATTCGAAAGGTTAACAACAGGTCAGCCAGCATACACACAGTTGGATCTGCTGGGCAAGTCGTCATGGCCTCCACTCCCTTGTTTCTTCTGGCGCACTTGGTTCTTCTTTGTGAAAATCATTTGTCTGTGTGACTTTGAGTGATTTAGGAACTCTGCACTGTTACCGTATCATAAAACTGGAAATTAGAACATATGTGGTTTGTTTAATGGTTCTTGGTGCTTCAAGACAAAGCTGCCCTTTAAAAAAACAGAATATGGCGAATGAAACAAAGCGAGCCTGAGGGCTCCGCTCGAACAAGGGGGAGGTTGTTCGCAGTGTTTGGAGAGCCAAGTCATGCCGAGCGCTCTGCACTTTTTGTCTCGTTTTGAGGGGTCAGAGATCCCCAGAACTTGGCTCAACTTCCCATTCTGGGTACTCCTAAAATGGGCAAGTCTTTCCGGTCCAGCCTCGCAAACAATTAGCTATTATGTGACTGCGCTGAGAGTGGGTCTGCATCCTGTTTCTATGGCTGATTTTTCAGGCCCGGGGCCAGACAGAAGTTAGTGCTTAGTGGGTGTACTGAATGCGAGAGTTCAAGAGCGGGAGAGTGTTTTTGTGAATGTGTGTGTCTTTTGTATACTTCTTCTTATTCATAAACAGGCATTAACAATGCTTCACTTGTACAGCCATGTTGTCAAATTCCTTTCCAGTTTTAAGCACTGCAAGAGAATTACTAAAGCCACCCCCTCTCTATTTCCTGCCCACAGGTCAGTGACTTCCTGTCTGGCCGGTCTCCTTTAACCCTGGCTCTGCGAGTAGGCGATCACATGATGTTTGTTCAACTGCAGTTGGCAGCACAACACTCGGGTGGCCCACAGGTACAGCATCGGCATCTTATCTCGCGAGGAAGTTCAGAGGGCACAGCCGGACACTCGCACGGACCTTCTGGCTCTGGACCAGCCAGGGTTTTGCATAACCCCCACCACCACCCACACCCTCATCCACACCCTCATCATCCCAACACAACACTCCCGTCGAACCCAGTGGCCTTCCCACCTTCTCCCTCTATCCCATCGGTTCCTCCCATGTACCCCACCTCTGCTTCAGGGCACTGTAGCCCTCCGCCCCACCCCTCTCCACTCCCAGGCAGTTTTCTCCACTCCCAGCAGCCATCTTCAGCCTGCCCCACCTCTCAGAGCAATCCCAGCCCAACACCTTCTTGTCCAGAGGTAAACCTTAATTTTTACATGCAGTATTTCACACATCTGTCCAATTGTGTAATTCTGTATAATATGGGAATAAAACATTGGTAGCAGTACTCAATATAATTGGCCCGCTGGCCTGGGGTCAGTTGACCAAACTGAAATTGTACATGTTTTTACGTTTCGCTAACATGAATATTTGGTTTTCTGTTAGACTTTGAATGTTGTTGTTGGAACTTGTGCTCAGAGTAAGATTATGTACATGGTTAATGTACTTTTATTGCTTTGTTGAAACTGCAGGAAACAATGACAGATGTGTAATTCCCAGTGAATTTTGTAAATTTAAAACTGCAGTTATTGTTAGGAAACATTTAGAAACATTTCGTATGGCGCATATAAAAATATATTGTTATAAACAACAAAAAAACGTGGGGATAGTTGAAACTATTGTAGGACACGTAAACAACAAAACTGGTCTGACCAGGCCAGCCAAAAAAATTCTTTAATGTTGAACACTGGGTAGGATGAACAAACTGTACTATTGGTTAACCACTAGACTGTCTATGTCTCCCACAGGCTAACTGCCCAGCAAAGACATCCAGCAACTGTAACACTCCCTCACGATCCCGCAAACCTGGCGCTATCATTGAAAGTTTTGTCAACCACGCACCAGGAGTGTTTTCTGGCACATTTTCAGGTATGTTTTACTTTATTTACTTTGAGTAAGTTTCTAAATTTAGTGAACATGGGGCTTTAGTTCTATACTAACATTTTCATTGGTTCCCAAAGGCACTTTGCATCCCAACTGCCAGGACAGCACCGGGCGTCCACGGCGGGACATCGGTACCATCCTTCAAATCTTAAACGATCTCCTGAGTGCCACCCGGCACTACCAGGGCATGCCCCCGTCGCTCACACAGCTCCGCTACCAAACTCAGTGCAGCACCCCGAGCTCCCCAGTACCCTCGCCCCCTCCCTCACCTCCCCACACCCCAGGTCTGTCTGGTCTGCCCACCACGGTGCCCATTCCCGAGACCCAGCCCAGTCTTCACCCGCTGGTACAGTGCCAGAGCCAGATCCGCATGTGTAAGCCTCCTGGTGAGTTTTTGTGGCATAATCTGTCAATATAAACATGTTCTGGATTATTTGTGTGTATACTGTGGTGATGAAAGGCAGTAATGCAGTTCTTGGGAGGTTTAAGCCTAGGTTATCTCCTCTAAAAGGGATCTTTCATCCTCATGTCATTCCATAAGTCAAACCTGTAGGACTCTGTTCTGTGAAACACAAAAGAAGATATTTTGAGAAATGTCTCTGTGGTTTGTGTCCATACAATGGAAGTCAATGGGTGCCACCCAGCTAACAGAGAACATTCTTAGAATGTTGGCTAATGTTCTTAGTTAAAGTTCTTTTAAGGTTATCAAAAAAGGTTCTTATAGTAGTGTTAGTAGAATGCTTTTTTAATGTTATTCATTGTATATATAAAACATATATACAAAACATTGTATAAATTGTTTGTGGAATGTTTTAAAAATTAAAATGAAAAAATCAAAGAAAGTATGAATAACATTCCTGTAACCAAGCAATAATGTTAAAAAAATGTTTTGACTGCTCCTACCTTTAAAAAAAAACACGTTTTTCTTACTTAATGAAAAAATGTTCAGGAAATGCTCTTACAACCTAAATTTGTTAGCTGAATATCTTCTTTTGTGTTCCTCGGAAGCAAAACATTTAAGGCTTTGTAATAGTTCAGAAGGTATAACTGTAGAATGACAAGGCAAAGTAGAAATTGTGAGGCGGTAGAGGGATGAAGAAACTTTGGATCCAGTACCTGCCTCCAGTAGGCTTGTTCTTCTAGGCCTCAGCAGTCATGCTTCAGCTGCCCCAGCATGTCTGGCTTTGTCGATATGCTGACGGTGTCCGCTTTCCTCTGAGAAGCAAAGAATGGGGGTGGACGACTCTGTTACCAAGAGGAAGGAGGCAGAGAGCCAGAGTGAGAGAGATAGCAGGGCAAGATAGCGCTCGCAGACGTGTGGCAGGTACCCCGCGCTGTCTGGTAAAAACTGATTATCTGGGGCAGCTCGCTTCAGCGCCGAGGAGGAAATTGAACTGCTCTATCATGAAACACTGCTGTTGGAGAGTGGAGAGATAATGAAGAAATATTATCCTAGCACTGTTCAAAGCGCAGGGCTGTTATCAATCCAGACTAGATTAAAAGCATACCAGGCTAACACTGCGGAATATGAAAACATATCATCAACTACTGGGGTGGAATAACTTCGGTCATTCCGTTCTTGTGATGGCATCGGGAATTTGACTCATTTTTGAGGTCGTATATTGGGCCCATGTGCTAACCCTGCCCCCCGCCCCCTCCTCCACCCACGCAGTCCTCTGTCTTCAGCCCCTTTTGGTCTTTGTTCAGCTCCCACAATTGGTTTATCATGCTGGTTCCACTCTCACCGTCCAACACGCTCTGCCTCATCTGCAAAAGCCATCTCATCAACGAGGGATGGTGAATGGACACTTGTTTTTCCTAGCAGCCTTTAAATAGAAGTTTACGCCAGAAATATGAGCTCCAAGAAAATGTTCATTGTGTGTGAAAGTCAGCAGGAGGAGGTGGGGGGAAAATACCAAGGGTCCATTCATAAAATTGCTGTTTGTATCCGGCCAGCAACTGCCCACTGATTAATTGGTGCTTCCTTATGGGTGAAAGAGGAACTAGGAAGGGCTCTATGGTTATTTTTTGGACAAAACTAGACTGCATGTCAGCATGTCCATTAGAACGGAGCGATTCAGTTGTGAGGAGATGGCAGAGGGCAGTAACTTGTGAGGGGCTGAAATTAGATGTTTTTGACAGTCTTAAAGTTGTTCTGAGCTTTTTAAAGGTTAGACTTCAGAACCTGGTTAGAAATGCTTTAAAATCTTGTTTGTAGTCTTTTCATTAGTCTAGAGGAGGCACTAAAACATGGCCCACTGACTCCTCTGTGTATTCTGTGACCATTGGCTAAAGGACACTTTTGGAAATGTCACATACTTGAAAACGTGTATCATCATCTTTCACTGTATTGTCTACTTGA
>JAZGTI010009123.1:0-19250 GCA_036877585.1 Botia kubotai | reverse complement strand
AGTAAATAAGCATGAGAATACTATAAAGATGTGCAATAAATGCAGTGCCAATCCATAGAATGACTCTTTGGTCAGAGATCTCTGGGCACACATTCCACACAAGCCACTTTTCACCGGTCTTGATACCAGAAATATTTTGCCTATTTATTTTATATTTCTATGGGGATTAAAAAAAATAAATTCGAATTCCAAGCCATGAGCCACACCAGCCCGCTCTGAAGCAAGAGATAAGTATTTAAAAACAGGGGGAAACAAAGGCACTGTAAAATATGATAGAGTAGGCAGGATTTTTTTTAGAAAATATTAATGTTAAATTTGAGAAAGGAGTCTGAGTGGATTTGAATGCTTTGGGAATGTTGTAACTCACAAGTATTTTGCTTGAAAGCACAATTATGATAGACTATCTTCTGAAACAGGTCACCGCTCCTGATATAAAAGCTGCAACTTTACCTCACCAGCGAGATTTCTATGTTACTTCGCTGCTGCCACACTGATGTCAAGAGGAGCGCAAAAATCCAATATTGCCAAAAGAAACAAGTTTCCTTTATCTTCCATTCTTTTTAAAGTCATGTGATTCAAACATTGACAAAAACTGTCATTAAAGGTTCGACAGCTGAGATCACAAGGAATTATACAGGTGTGTCTTTAATTATGGATTATAAGTAACAAGGGAGAATTTGAACATGACACGGCCGAGCATCAAAAATGGATGTGCCATGCAAGAAATATGAATATTGCGTCTACCTTCAAGCGAGTGAAGCTGAAAAATACAAACGTAGATTTTAAAGTGTGCGTTTTCTGTGCTCCCCTGCTCAAAGTCTCTCTCTGAAGGTATGCACACAACTACATGAAAAAGTACTTATTGTGAGATGGTTTTAGATATCTAGATGCATGTATCTCTTCTTATAAGCAGTACACACAGGAGTTCTCAAACCCAGCTGCTTCAACAGGCCTCAGTCTTCAACACAAGGGCTCCAGTTAACCGTGGTGATCATTGTAACAGAAGTATTCGAGCGTGTTTTGCCGCCCCATGCCCTGGCAATAATGATCTGAACAGAGGGCAGGAGGGACTACTTAACTGACAGCAGTGATCTCCAAATCTGTAGAACAAGCAAAGCCTTTTACCGGCAAGACTGAGAGCATCGGACAGCTGAAGAAAGTGTGTCAACATATAGAGGCATTTAGGCATAGCGCAGGGGCACCTTGACTGTTTTTTTCTCTGCTTTTGTCCTGTCGGAACAATTATTTTTTTATTTCCTCTTTCTTCCAGGGAGATTTACCAAACGTAACTTGTGAAGCTCTGGAGGTTCTTGAGTATTTTTAGATGCAGTTCTGCTTGCGATGTGTATGTGGGCAGATATTCCCAGCCCTGTTCGACCATTAAGAGACCACATCTTATTTTGTGTTCCAGTACAGCATGATTGGCTTCCAACCTGGACTATTTTACATAGGTTTTATTCAAATTAGATTATAGTAAGAGGTGTTTTTTGGCTTAACTCTAACAAGACACCCAAGAGGCCCAGAAACATACATATGTGAACACAAATGCTTCCAGCTTGACAAGTGCAATGTCACGATGTTGCACTCCAAAAATGTAGCAAGTCAGTATAACATGCTTAGCAGGGGGCGCTATAGCGCACATCACGGCCAACTGCCTTTGAACAGACTCTTGTTGGGTAAGTTAGTCTCCACTCTCATACCAAATTACAATGGTACTTTGATGATCTTTAGGACAGACTGAATTCAGATACAGCAATGGACACGTATGAACTTATATGTACTATATGTGATGCTGAAGTAGAATGCAGTAAAACTATTTAAAATGACCTTTCACAAAAAATTCCCAAAAGTCTTTTTTTAAATTGGATTTGAATTTCAAACCGTGAGGTTTGGAACGAGTCTGTGCAAGCTGGATTCAAAATCTTGTTTTAGCGGTTCGCTTTACAAATATTTAAACAGATTTAAGTCAGACATGCCAACAATTGGATAGTGGTTGCCTGTCTAAAAGGCTTAAAGTTGGTAATACTATCCACATGTTAAAAAACATGCTACCTGAATCATAACACCACACCTTTGAGTCCAGTTGAGTCTATTACGAACACATCAACACACATGAGGTTTGTACAACAGGGCCGCATACTTGCATTAGCATCTATATTTTAGAAAATGTTGGCACACACACACACACACACACACACACACAGATACGCTTTGCTAAAAGTACTTACAGCGATGCTAATATGTGCATCTGATGGGCCTTGTTGCCAACAGCTCTTTACTTCTGGGTTTTCTGTTAATCACACACAGCCTTCACTTGGGGAAACAGACAGAGAAATAATGAGAAAACCAACAGATTGCACAAAATTCTTAATACAAAAAAAAAAAATCATAGACCAACTACAGCCAGCAACATCTTCAATTACATCACAACGGCAGCGAAAGCTTCCTGCACAGACAGGAAATTCACAGATCAAGAAGGTCATCTACTGGAGAGTAATTAGAGACACACAGTTCAACTCGCTTATAATTGTGTGAACTTTATTGGTTGGCAGTAGGGCGGTTATCTCCAGATGGGTCGAAGTTGACTTGCTAACGGTCCCATTAGCGGTGTTTACGTACGCATTTCTGTCAGATATACAAAATGGGCTTAAGTCAAGCATTGACCCCATTTACTGTACAGCTAAGCTGCCAAATTATTCCAAGAGAAGGAGACTTGTTTAAACAGGCCTCTGGAATGATTTTGTATAGAACCCTGTTGAACTGTGAGGAATTAGGGTGTTATCTTTGCAATTCAAAAAAAACGTAATCCACAGTTAACTTTGTTTAAAACTAAGGAAGAAAATCAAGAATAATCTTCTTTCACCAAAGAGTGGTGACTTTAATAACCCATCAAGCACTATTCACCAGTTTTACATAATGACTACAGATATTCTGCTTCTTTCTATAAAGCAGGCAATTTAAAAAAAAATAGGGATGAATGAGCGATAAAACAGGCAAAGATCATTTGATTTTCTTAAATAATGACAAGTGGGAGTTAAATTACTTTCCATAAGTGTCAAGGTTTTAACTCACACTTGGCTGTTTAAAAAGAAAAATACCTTTAAAAGTAACCAGAACGTTAGATGAAGAAAAAAAAAAAATCAGGGATAAAGAAATCAGGTAACAAAATAAGAACAGTAAAATGAGAAGTGTATGCCACTATTCAAAACTGGACACTAAATAGTCGTGTTATCTTGTGAAGATAGTATTGGATGCAGAAGTCTTCTGTTCATAAGTTGATTCACTTAGGCTGGTGCACCTTTGAGCTGCATGTTGGAGGGGAATTTAAGCCCCTTTATGCACCCAATCTTAAACATCACAAGAAAAAAGCAAATATAGACAACATTTACTGTACACCTGGAAGCAACATGCCACTCAAGTGCGCCTCCAGTGGCCACCTGTGGCTTGCGTGTTCCATGGTAAGGTCAATGAGGGATACAAAACATCCAGAAAATCATGTACATGTAGTATTTATATGGCTTTTTCCTAACCAACAAAAATTGAATCAAAAAAGTGGCTACACGTCTATATTATTCATATTTTTGTCCACATGACCTGATTCTAACACTGATAGACATGTTGGAGGTATTGTTAGATGGTTTCTCAAACCATCACTATATGACATCACTGTATCAGATATCACATCAGTCACATATCACATAAGTCATTGCTGACATCAACCCCAGTCTGAAGTCAGTCCAGGTCAAACACATCACAGCTTCCTGTGGCCTGAGGGCGTCTATAACCACGCAGTGACAGTTTACATTTGAGCATGTGCATTTGGGTATCCGGCTTGCTTTGCATACAAATCATGTCTAATCAAATTCAGATTCATGAAGCCTGTTGCCAGACAAACAGTGATTGTGATATGGTTAATGAATTTAAAAACCAGGGTGCAGGTATATGACTCTATAGATTAAACCTATAGATCTAACAAACCTTTCAAAATTCAGATATGCCTACACAACAGAATGCCAATACAAATACTGAATGATTATCATATTCATGTAACATGGATTTGATATGATACTCTTAGATACTGCACACCGTATCGCCCAAAGTATCATCATGGTACTGGTGCCATTTACATCTTTCTTTCAGCGTGTACACGATGACTATGAATTTGAATATTTTCCTAAAACAAAATAAATATACAGTGCCCTCCATAAGTATTGAGGCAGTAAAGGAAAAAACGCTTAATTTGCTGTGATTAATAGTCTCATGATTAAAATACGAATGAGACTAATGTACATTTTGTGACTAATGTACAGTCACATTTTTGGCCATTTTTACTGTCTCTCTGTCAGAGTCAGCTCCCTTCATCTTGGCTTATAAGTAAGTATAAATATAAATAAGTTACATACAAGTTTAATACTTGGGGTCAAAAGTTTTGAAAATCTCCAATTAATAAAAAGTTGCACAATAATTTAATGATTTCTAACACCCATATTAGCATTAACAGGGTGAAACCTTGAGGTACTGTTAGCACGTCTCAACACGCTGTTGTGTAATCATTCATTTCACGGGTCTATTGCATTCAGTGGTTTAATTCAGCATGGTATATTAAATATTTACAGAATTTTGAATCTCTAGCTCTGATCCTACAATACATAGCGTTAAGACTGTAACCAAAGCCTTACTTTCACTGTGCAAAGCTGCATATTAAAGTCATTCATAGCAAATGAAAAGCACAGGGACGGTACCGGTTGCCTGGGATGGCCCTGGCAACCATATAGTCAGGGGTTTGATTCCCAAGAAATGCATGAACCGATATAATGTATTCCACAAATATACATGTTCTGTGGGATATAATGCAGCCCACAATATATATTGTTCTGGGTAAACGCGTATCCCAAATGCACAAATGTAAATTTATCAGAAAGCAGCGACCTGGCCTAAAAACAAAGACTAAAATATTAATCCCCAACCAGTTTTTGTTCGTGTTCAATGTACTTATTTTCTCACACTAAAAATGTGACTGAAGAAAGTGACTGGATTTGCCTTTGTTGAATTTCTTTTTCACTCATACTGGCACAGGTAGAACATGTTTTTTGTGCTTTATTGCACAAAACTATAACAGTCCTTACGAAAAAAAAAAATCAGACAGGATTATGCATAAAACAGGAAAATTGCTCACAGCAGGCAATTTTAGGTCTGACAGAAATGTATAATGCAACGGCAAATTTGATTCCTGGAAACATAGCTTGTCCTGTTGCATCAATCAACTTCTACAGAGCTTCAATTGACAGACAGATAGTCTAACATTTTCCTGCAAACAGTCCTAAAAACATGGGAAATATTTGTCCATCAGGGCCACCCAGGCCTTGATACAGCCTCAAACCATGATTCTTTACAGATGAAGTAAGGCTGTGGTGTTGGTGAGCTGTTCCCTTGTTCTATATAAAACTTTGGGTTCATATGCCAATCTGCCTCAAGTGTCAACACCAGGTGTCAAAGCAAAATGTTTACAGTACATACAGTAAATGACAGCAAAGGGTGTCAAAGTGGTCGACATGATTTTATTGTGAAATTTCTATTTTTGATTGTTTTCTTTTCAGTAAACCCAATCTAAGTACACAGGCTGCTCTGCCCAGAACATCCAATCTCACTTTATTGATCGTAGTTCAAGTTAACCTCTGACTCCAGTTAGATTTGGAGAAGTTATCAGCGTGAGTATTCACATACCTTTTCCACCCTGCCGTCTGAGTTAAGATCTGTTTAAACACACACAAGCAAATCATTGACAAACAATCCAGATTTATCTACTGTTGTGAATGAGCTAAAGATCAGATTAAATGATAATTTTATGACCAAATTATACAGACATTTAAACAAATCCACACACTGGACATCAAAGTCCTGTAGAATTACTGTACAACTGCACACCTTCTCTGTTCCTGTTTTGTAGGCATGTCTACCATATTCACTAACGAGAATGGAAAAACAGAGAGCAGCTAGTTTTTACTCCTCAAAACTTGAAAAAGAACAACCAAGGAAAGTATCGCATTCTTATAAGCCTTCTTACTGCAGTCTGTTGGGAATAATACGATACACGCTGCTCTATGAACAGCTGATAAGTTTCTGCATAGCAGGAGCAAAAGCTAAATGAACAGAGTATTACAACCAGCCACAGCATCAAGAAACATCTGCTGGGCTCATTTACTGCTCCTCACCTCTAACAAACCATTTTTCTAGAGTGTGCCACTGGTTCTCCTACTTGTTTTATCTGTAATCAACTTGCTTACAAGTCCCTCAAATAAAAAAACAGCGAGGAGGAGAAGAAAAATCAATGGACCCAGCTGATTTCATTGTCAAAGCAATGCAATAAATACACTTACCTTCAGCCTGTGAAGTTTCCCTCAGCGCCCGGCTTGTGCAATTAATTGAGAGGGGAGAGTCTAAAACACAGAGAAATAAAACAGTCATTACTGTTAAACCAGGACAGCTGTGTTCATTATTAGACTGTCATTATGCCTGTGCTGTTGTAATGTATGCAGAAATTCAGTTTCTACTGGCGAGTCACAGCATACTACTAAAATATATTTATACAGAATTTTAAGCTATTATATTTCTTGACAAGTTTGCATCCCAATAATAAAGCTCCTGAAGGAGTAAACAGTTCAATTTACTAATTACCATTTTGTTATGTCAACCGAGAATACAACCGTATTTAGCTTAAGTACATAAAATCACAACAGTACCATTTTGCAGGTGCAAGTGTCATTAAAGTGTCCTAGCTACTAACTTGAACAGGTTACCAACGCTACTCAGAACTACCATTTCAACAACATGTGCACAGCATGAGAACCAGAAATAATTTGTGCCTGTCACTGTTTTTGAGATATTTTTTTTACAGATTTTACAGGTTTCAGCCTACAACACTGAGAGCCTACAACAGCCCCACTTTCACATCTAGTTTTCTATGATAGATCAATGAAGCAAGTCGACTACACTCCATAAAGAGAAAGATATTTGTGTAGACATTCTGTAGACATGCCACCTTTTTCCCTTTTAAAACAGACACTGAAAGATCACACTGCACATTTTATACACAGTTGCTGGTTTCCCAGTTTTCTGTGTGTGATTATGGCGGTCAATTAGAGCTGTTTGTTTTCCATGCACAATAATTACACCCATTCTCTGTTCACGCGTCAGCCTGCTCCGACCTCTGACATTTGTTATTTTTAAACATTATAATTTGAATGTGGGCAGAACAGAACTTCTCAAACAATTAAAATTGAATCCATCTCCACTGCTGGGTAAATAAAATATTTACGAGTCAACTACCTTAATGTTTCCTCAGCTCTTTGCAAAGCAAGACACACTCAAATGCGATATGACAAAGCTGAGAAATGCTGTCCTTGTGCTGGGAATTTTTACAGACAAAGGGAGACAACTCGGAAACGTGTTTTGTGCCTTCTAATGAGTCTGGTATTATTACACATGCAACTTGGAGAACAAATAAGAGTGCAAAACAATGCAGTGTTAACAAAAGAACAGTTTTTGAAGGACAGCGTGATGCAAATGATTGAGAATGAGAATTTTTCTTCTCCCATTGGTACAGTACTTTCTCCTAATCTTAATGTGCAGAGAGAACTACAAGTAAACCAGAATGAACAATATGGCTCTCTGGTTCATTCAAAACATTAACACTGTGTTTTTTTTCTCATTAGCACACATACCATTTTATTCACTAACAACCATTTTAAGCCATGATGTCACAAGCAGACGGTGTCAAATTTAAGTCCATTTTGAAGAGGAACAGCTACTGGCAAACATACTACATTCTATATCAGCTGTCTACAACAACATATTTCAGCAGAACACAGATACTCTTAAAAGCGTTTGAGGTGTCATCATTTATAAAGACTACAAGTCATTATTTAACATACCACTGCATAATTTTTGAAATTGGTAGCATTGAACAAAATTTAAAAGTAGTTTTGACATTTTCACATATAAAATGATAAACCAACGCAGGACTTGAACAACAGTGCCTCCTAGCAAAACAACTTCATGTGCGAATAAATCTTTAACATCAGAAATGCATAATACACCAGGGAGACCTGAGAGAATCGAAACTATACGTTTGCGTGACCCTAGTGATGTGACCGAGGCTTGATGGAACGTACGCAGGCCCAAGTGTCCTCACCCCACAGTGTTTCAAGAGGACACATCCAGTCAAGGCAACAATCCATTTATCAAGACAATGTAGGAGATACCCGAAGGGGCAGCAGAGATGCGAGCTGGCAATAGATCTGACTGACTGGCAGAGGCTGGCTATTACCAAGCCTGTTCCAACACCCGCAGGAGCAAGACAACCTTTATTTCTTCCTATTTTTTTTATTGTCCTCCATGGCAGGATCTCCCAAAGGTGACAACTGAAGCAACGCAAGGCGACCAAAAGAGTTGGTAATTAAAAGCGCTGATTAAAGTGAAGGAAAGGGGTCGAGTTAGGAGAAGAAAACAAGGCTGGGGGGGAAGGGGGGTTATGGGAATCAGAACACATAACTCAACTCTGAAGGAACAGAAATGAATCCGTCACATGAGATGACTGCAAGAGACGACCGCTTTTACTTTTAAGGGAATGTCTTGAAACCAGCTTTCATAAAGTTGAGGAGTGAAGAACTTTGAAAGCACCAGAGATATTTGGCATGCACGGATGGCAGTTCACTGGCAGTTAAAGAGCTAAAAATTCACTAGCAAAACAAAAAAAAAGGAACTTAAAAAAAATGTTATTTTAAAAGTATTACTAAGACCTGCCTTTACTAGAGCACTATTGATTCTGGGTATTTGTAATCTCTGAGTCCAAGCCTACAGGCTATTAAACTTCAAAAAACAGACATGTAACCTCTGCTCCAGTGCAGGGAACTAAACTAAAAACAACACTGCTCTGCTTTCCTTTGCCAACACAGTTTTAATTTAGCCCAACCACAATCATCAAAAAAGTATCAAGAGTTTTACAACATGTAGAAACGTTCAGATCATTCACAACTGTCCACAAAACAACTATAATGGAGCAATCTCCAACAACATAAGTTCTGTTTGTAACATACAAGTGTACAAAGTTCATTGGTGAGAAGAAAAGAAGTCTTAGCTACTAAAAGGATAAAAACTTTTAAATAACTCTCCAGCACACATTAAAGCAGCTTTTGACAAAGTGCTGGAGTTGAGGCTAACTTTAAAAGAAAGGATTAGAATACATCTCAACGAGAAGACGAACGACCTTGATCAAACTTTGGCGAGAATTAGATAAGTGAGTTATATTCAGCGGTCATTGTGTATGACAAAAGGTTTTGTGTAGAACTCTGAGCTCTGTGGAGCTGCAGAGGATTCACCCACCACACAGCGTACAGCCATTTAAGAGTATAAATCTGACAATGAAAGACAGGCTTTACACAGTTCAAGGATTTTTAACATTGTGCATAGTGAAACTCTAACAAAACACTAAATATCCTTACTGTACATACTTTCTCTTTATATCCTTACTGTACAAAGAAACCCATATTCCAGAAACCCATATTCCAACTCGGAAGTGTACAGAATGCAGAAATTCACAACAAATCAATTCATAAGTTTATTCATATGTAATATAATAAAACATATTTGGTAAATGTAGCAGATAAAACTGTGTGGTATCACTAACAAAGTAATACATGCTTTTCCTGAAAGACTGGTTGACCGTCAGGGGAAAAAAATTAGTCTACACTAACCTCAGAATGGCACATGTAGATAAATATTTAATATTCAAATTGTTAAACATCATTCATAACAATAATTGAATTTTGTTGTAATCATATTACAACCAAACACCTGTTTTGGATACATCTTCAGGGTTTCCCATGATATTAGCATATCATTAAATCTGAATGATATTAATAATTTTGTTTACAAGATAAGTCTGGTAAGAGTCTAGGAGAAAAACTGCCTTTGTGCTTCATGTATTGAAAAGCCAAGCCAAAAAACAATAGAGTAAGTTTTTTCCTCAACTACTTTTAACCGCTTGGTGTCAAGTTGATTTTAGTGGACGTCTGTTTCCCCTCAAGTTCACACAGGTGTGCTAACAGGGTAACCACAGATGTAGTTCACAGACATGTACCATCAAGTCTGACAGCCACAAATTTGGTCCAAACACTTTATATCTTCATTTTAAACAGAATATGATATTGATTTATCATATTGAACATAACAAACAACTATTTGTGCAGCACTTTGTTAATAAAGATGGTACAAGTACACATTTTAATGACTGCCACTTGGTTGAACATTTTATGTAGCTTATAACATTCACACAATTTTAAAAGTAATTTTGGGCTCAGTATGGTCGTCAGGTGGTCAGCTCTATAGTCCAAACGTCCATTATCACTGCGTAGTTACATTACATACTGTGCAATTTCACATTGATTTCCTAGTCTTGGGGCCGTGTGGCTAGAATTTGCTGTTGGCAAGACAGAAAAAAAAAAGTGTCTGTCTTTTGTCTCCCTGACACAATTCTTTAAAAATGACAAACTAATCTAAACTTCAAAACAGCTCCGTTCATTAAATGGCTGACAGGGAGTGCATCCGGATGGAGGCAAACACAGGGACTCTAATGGAAACTAGTCCTGTCAAATCACCATCAACACACCCTGTAAAACACACAAACTCACTCTGCCCACGTTCGGTCCAAAAGAGTTAGTCACTCAGGCAGAAAGCAAAGAGCAGCAGCATTTACCCAATAAGACGCTGTATCTCAACCTAATTTGGTCAGATCATATTTGCATTACATTTCAATTAATATGTTATCAATATTTTTCCATTATCAAAATAAGTAATGGATGCATGCTAAGGAATGTAATTAGCCAGGCTCCGCTGCATTTATTGCCTTCGGCTGCACGACCCCAGTGTGATAAAGTGGCATTTACTGCAGTTAAAACTTCCTGTCATTGCTCACTGTGGCCTGACACCAGCACCAGCTGCAAGGGATAATGCACAAATATGACAAAGCAGCAGCCCGCCATTTATATAGAGATATACTGTGCAGAACCATTACAATCAAAGGTTAAAATAAATAAATAAATAAATAAATAGAGTTTCAACTGATCAAGTTGTGGTCAAATCGCAATCAAAGCCCTCATAAAATGCAAATAAACACACACGTGATCGCACATTTTAATGCATCATTAACTTAAACAGCCTACGGTTAGGCTAATCATTAATTATATTATTTTATAGACAAACTGTTTACTCCTATTATTATTATTAAAGATGATCAAGTACTTCTTTGTTTGCTGTTGTTTAGATGATAGATTTAAAACAAAAATGTAATCACTCAAAATATTTTGTATGAATATCTATGAAACTATGATCGCTTTTCTGGATAAAGAGAAAAGAATGTAGACATTCTTTTACTAAACGCTGCAAAATAACAGAGGTGGAATTCTATTCTCAGATGTTCTGTGGATTGTGTTTTGAAGAGCCCATAACCACAAAGACTCAATCTCATTTTAAATCATATCTTTGTTTCCTAAGCAAGGTCTTATCCAGAAATCTTTAAAACTAAAATACATAACGTGCTACAAAGGAGAACAGCATACCAATAAAGCAGCAAACGGCACAATTTCCCTACTGTTAGCCTTAAACACAGAAACATCTCTAACAGAAGAAAATATACAGATGAAACCCAAAGATTAGCGACAACACAACAAATGATGCAACATGAGCGCAAAAAGCCACAGCAGGAAACATAAGCCGATTGTTTCACATTAGGAGAAATAATGATCACACATGGTGTAAAAATTCACAACCATTCTGTCTGCTTTAAAGGATTGGCTGATTCTTTATGTCGCCTGGTGAGAGGACAACCAAAGTTTGTAGACTTCCATCAATTCCCATGTCTACTGGTCTCTCAAGACCCTGTAATCCAGTTTACTATAACCATCAGATCAACAGTACTCTCTCACTATGTTTCTGGAGCACATATCCATTGACTTAAGCACTGGAGGAGAAAGGAGATGTGTGTTGACATGATTTGGGATGGAAGCTCTTTGTCTTTCGTGGGATTAAAGGAGATCTATGGGAACACTGCAGTAAAGATGGAGCTGGTTGCCTTTGTAGCTTTGCCACTCTCACTGCATATCCACTTAGCCTAATGCTGGGGTTGGCATCACAACAACACATACAATGAGCTATTGAAAGACAGCAAGCACCACAACAGTGCATTTCAAGTCAACATTTAATTCAAATTAACCCCATTAACCTTAAAATGCGCTTTTGGACATATTGTGCATTTATCAGTTTATGTTGAGTTAAATTAAACACATGCTTTTTATCAAAACTGACAGGATTTCAGGGGGAGTAGTATTTCACAAACAACTCTGGTCAGGTTCTGGTCTGGTCTACTTTTCACGATCCAATCAAGTGGATGTAAACAGTCAAGTCCCGCCCCTACGTTTTCTCATCGCATATCCTATTTCGCTAAGAAATATCACAATATAAAAAAAACTTCAGATTGCACTTCTGAAATTGATTTTAGACTAAGAATGTGAGAAATCTGGAAAAATACTTTTTATTATTAATTACTATATTTCAAAAAGTAATTCATTACTTAATTTATACTAAACATTTTGAAGTTGAAACCAGAATTAGAACATGATGCAAGCAAGATTTAAAACTGCTTTAAACTGACAAAGAAAATCAGCCTTTGCTTTCGACAAACTTGTTTGCCAAGACAAATGCTTTGTCAAATAGAAAACTGCTGCAATGAATTTCAGATTAATAATAATCTTGTATTGTTTATTATTTCATGGGTTATTATGAGTGATTTTCTCTTAGTTTGTAATTAACAACTCAAGCACTGGAAAGCACAAACTAATGAATTAAAGTAGATTTTTAATTTCAACATGTAAGTGGGGTTTGCCTATGCAGAACTCATTACCATAATGCTAGAACGTTATGAATGGTTGCCAGGGCATTGTTGTGTGTTTACTAGGGTGTTATGGGTATTTTAGGGCATTGTTATGCAGTTGCTAGTCGTTTATTTACTGGCCCAAGTCAAAAATTGCATGTCTCTGATACTCCGGTCCCTAGATACTCCGGTCCCTAGCTTGGGCTGTGCCTTCAGTGTTAATTTATGTCTCCAGTATCTTTACATCCATCATGTAAAAAACTTTAATCACTTTAATTTTAAAAGCACCTCTTCTTAACCAGCAATATGATTTGCCCAAAGTACAAACTCTTTTTGACAAGCTACATTTCAAATGTTAATATTAAGGGTCTAAGGGTTTCAGCAGATGCCTACCCATATCTGTAGGGCTGCACAATTTGCATCCATGCTGATGTTCTGATAAATATTACATTCACTCTGACACAGAACACCACATCAGAGTGAAACAGCTTCTGAAATAAGGGTGGAAAAAAAACAAGTATGACCTACAGTAATAATGATGCTTACCATAGCAAACACCACTATGAATAGAAAAATAAAACAGTTCCAATGTCCATATGCTTCATAGAGCAAAGGCAAAACTCATTCACCTTTCTCTATTCTCTGAAAAATTCTCTTGTTCTTTCTCTGAACCTGAAAGGTGGAAAAAAGCCCCACGAGTCAGTCTTTATGTAAATGTTAAAAAGTTTGAGAAGAAAGAAGCTGGTATTCCAGCATAGTTGAGTACTGTCTGTCCTCCGCTGCTGCTATGTGAGGCTGACCTTTGACCTCTATGCAAAGAAGGAATCCACTGGCCCCGGACGATCCAGACTAGCCACTAGTCATGGTGACCCTCAAGAACACAGTGACAAAAACAGACCTTCAGGGTGTATACATCCTGTCATCAGTAATAAACCCTCCTCACATTCGCTCCTCAATGTGCCCCATCTACCACCCAGAGAGAAAAGACTGGCTGAGCAGAGCAAGGCTTTAACCTTTAAAGGTCAGGGAAAAGAGGCCCCCTATCAGCCGAAATCATGGGTACACAACTGAGAGATGGGTGACTGTTGGGGAACAGGGGAAGAAGTGTAGCTCAGTTGGTAGAGCATTGTATTGGCACCGAAGTGTGTGGGTTCAATTCCCAGGGGAGCACACTTACTGACAAAATGTATAAGAACGTTCTGCAACTCGCTTTTAATAAAATGTAAAGAAAAAAATTTAAGGTGTGTGCCACCAATCAAAGCCCCACAGCCTTATGGGTCTGTACAAGTTAGACAGTAAAAAGAAAATGCTGTCTTAAAGTGTGACAGCTGTGTGAACAAACTGCATCAAAAACAGTGAGACTGTAGTACACTTGCTGTAATACACTGGGCTGAATCATGGTGCTCACGCAGATGGGGAAGGTTCGATTCTGGCCTGAAACACATCAAGATTCAGTTTATTCCCCCTCTCTCTCTCTCTCTTATAATTTTGTTATTCTCTACTGTAATTAGGAAATGAAAGAGCTACAAAAATACATTAAAACTGCATAATTAAATAGAATTATAAAATATGTTATCAAAATAGTTAACGTAATAAACTACACCTGAGGTTAATCTGCTTTGACCCTTCGATAACTTCAGTAGAACAAACTTCATACATCTATTAAAACTGACCTTGAGCCCATTTGAATAAAAGAGATAGAAAAAAATAAGTTAAGGCTAATTAAATGGAAGTTAATTTTGATAAGAGCACTATTATTAATTTTTTGCATTAGATAAGAAAACATCCAACCAACTGCAATGAAGTTCCAGCCGTTTTAAAAATTACTTAAAGGTAGGGTGGACGATGCTTTCCAGAAATATTTTTTGTTTTGCAGATTGAAAGTCTCTTCACACCCTGATAGTAATTACTCAGTAAACTGGTCTAAATATTATATAAATTACATTTTGTAAAAGGCACGGGGTTTATTTAATCGGCCAAACGCAATGGCAGGACATCCCTCTTTTCTGTTAAACTGTATTTGTATACCCCTGTGCACCCTGCTCACAGACAATCTTCCGTCATCAGCATGTTCATGTGTTGGAGGCGTGGCTTTTGGAGAGCTTTGATATGTCTGTATACATTTATGCATTTGGCAGACGCTTTTATCCAAAGCGACTTACATTGCATTATACTATACATTGTCTCTAAGTATGTGCAATCCCTTGGATCGAACCCATGACCTTGGCGTTGTTAACGCCATGCTCTAACCACTGAGCTACAGGAAAGCTTTTGAAGAAAGGGCAGGACATTAGGTTTTCAAAGCCAGCTTGCTATTGCCAGCCTCTCTAAAATTGCCTACTCTACCTTTAAGAGATCACAATTTCAGAGCCACTGTTCACTGATGGCTATATGGTATTGGTGGAATTAACTTCTCAATGCTAAGCTCAGCCTAAACATCATGACCATCCAACCCATTAACCACTTAAAATGTCAGCATCAAAACAAAGATTGTCGAAAACTAACTTGAGATCATCTGACTTAGTAAAGTGCACCTGACTTGGTAAACGTCGCATACAATCTTTCAACCTCATGATGTCCTAATGGACAAAAGATCTAAGCCGGCTCAAAGCTCTATTACACATGGCCCAATCGTCATGAACATCCAGCGGCTGAAAGCCACATGCATGATCTCTACCTGTTCAATTATACATGAACCAAACAGAATCAAATCAATTAGGTATTGCTGTGGCATGAATGAATGGTGCATAATTGATGCTGGGACTCCTGCATTATACATATCCGTCTGCAAATCCCAACGTACTGCTACTGTAAGGTCAAGGTGCACAGAGACCAAATTTCACCACTTTATTCATTTAATCTGCTCATTTGCATTGACACGACCTGGACTTCAGGTGAAAACGATCTCTGAGGGTTCCAGTTTCACCATTAAGTAAGAACAAATGGGTACGCTGGATCCCCAAGCATAGAAAATGTCTGGAAATTTCCATCTGTGTCAAGATAATAACTGCATCATCTAAGAGACACAAGGCTCCAATCAAATTGTGGTGAGAAAACTTAATTCTGGGAAAATGGCTGAGACTACAGGAAATTCTGCTCTGACTCTTTGAAGCGGTTGGGGGGGCAGCGGCCATCATTGGGCTTATGAGGGCAAGATGAGGTGAGGGAGACACATTTTGGGGTTTATTTCTCTCTTTATATTCTCAGGGCTTCCAGACAGATGGCAGACATTAAAAAGGAGCCATGTGACATCTCTCAACCACACCACTGAGAAAGAGGTAATTAAAACGCATTTAATCAAGTTACTCTAATGAAAAATGCAGCCGGACACTCTGTTCAACCTTCTGCTCCCACTCTCACACCTTTATGTACTGCAACTTTTGGCTGATAATGTCTCACAATAAAGCTGTCCCATATACAGCCCAGGCATATAAAAAGTGCCAAGGAGGACACGTTCCTGGAACATTTCTAATAAATTGAGAGAAATTAGTTATTAAGGATGTTCAGCATTTCCTTTAAGTCCTTCTGGAAAACTCTGAATTTTAGAAGTCGTAAATTAAAGTTATTTTGGTTTAGAAAATATTCATTGTGCAATTTCAAATTTCTTTTTCACTTACACACAAAAACATACAACTTTTTACCCCTGTCACAAAGAATGAAATACACATTAGCTGCAACTATGCATTGTAGTATTGTGAATGTTGGGAAATGTAGTTTTATCACACAAGCCTGTTGGTTCATAAATCAGCTAAATGAGTCTTTTCTGGCAAGCAGTACTGTACGGCCAACAAAACTACAGTCAAAACTTAAAATTAGTAGTAAATTATAGCCTATATAATTAAGAACAATATAGACTTGGCAAACATGAAACCAAACAGTAATACGTTTATATGATATTCAACTTTGTCTTGGTAAGAAAAACAAAACAATAATAGTAATCACCCGAAGCTGATATTTCAGTATGAGCCCAAACACAATTTTAATGACAAATATATTAAGGTCGATTTCGGGCTAATACAATTATAAATTTGGGATGAACCGCCTTTCCTTATTCCCTCTACCAAGGATGTTCCAAGCGTACAAATGAGACATCACCCGCACCCTTCAGTGTGCTCACTTAAAGTGAGCTGCCCCACGGAACAAGGTGCTGTCACATGCGCTAAAGCACAAATCTGTATGAGGCTGTTACAAAATAAAGAGTTGGTATACACCAAAAGCGCTGAAAAGATCCGTGAAATGAAACATCCATCGACATTATATCTCTACGAAAACATCACGCTCTTAATAAACAAATGTATTCAAAGAGCGTGAGATCAAACCGCCAAACTGACAACCCATGGCATCCACACAGAACACATGCGCTTACCTTCCGTGTCGACGAGGCAAACGAAGACGCCGCATATGATTGTGGGAAACGTAGTTTTTTATTCTGTATCTGGAGCGTTTTTCAACGGCGTACAAAACTACATATCCCGTTATTATAGCTGCGTCTACGTTATACTTCAATGTGTTACTGCACAGCTTCGTTGCATATTATCCATATTTATTTTTAATTTCGTCGCTATGGTAAAATAAGATCGTGACGTTATTGAAACAGAATTAAATCGAGTAAAAAGAAATAATACTAAAAAGGCAAATCCATGACTTGCATTATAAAGGTTATGGTCTAGCAAGATACATGTAATCACTATGTCAGGAAAATCTTGCTTAGACGCCTGCTTATAGTCTCCCAGTCATTAGGTGTCCCATATGCAGTCAACCAATTGATTATTGTATAGAAATTGATTAGTTCGCTTAATTAGATAGGGCAGTTGATTTAGATTTAACGGAATGAGACCTCCCTGAGGAACAATGAATACCATTCTGACATTACATGACTGTTAATGAAATGCTTAGTTAAACAAAGACATGTTGTACTAATTTAAAAAAGAGTCAAAGTCAGTGTGCTGGCAGCTGCAAGTTTATGATGCTTTATATTGCTATGCGTAATACGTTTTCAGTAAAGCAAAGGTTATTGTTCTTCCACATATGAGACTGAAAGCCAGACTTTAGTGAAAAAATGTCAAAAATAGAATATTTCAGGTTTATCTGTTGCTCGTTCTCCTCAGTAAGGGTGGTATTGATTTATTGCCATGCAGATGTTGGATAAATGGAACAACATCTGGATATTACAAGATAACTTATCATAAAACTGCACTCTCATTGGTAACGGTTACTTCCTCTGCCTCTGCCATTAGCCTGCCATTGTATTCCATACATTAATATATTAATTCAGATGGCTCCGAGAGCAACTTAAATATATGTCCGTTTATATGGATTCCTGGTAGCCCAGTAATAAAAATAACAAAGGCTGATGCAGCATTCTTGTTTAAAATGAAAATGAATCAATGTAATGATTTTTTTGACTTAGCAAGAAGGACCTTAATTTAATAGTAGATAATCATTCGAAACAGTGTTTAAAAAACGATATATTCAAAATGCTTGTCAAAATGCTACACTGTGCACTTACTAAGTCACAATACTGCTGACTTGATTGACAACAAAGAGCGGTTATACTAATTTCAGCTATGTGTGGCCTGCCATGTTTGGTTTTTGCAAGGACCCTGTGGATTTTATAAGACACTCTCTATTTTACCACATCAAGGACATTCTCCTTTTCTCTTCAGACAGTAAGTCAAACAAAATTGAGCATTTATGTAAACAACAGTGGTTTAGAAGCCTGCAGAAAACTCTGAAAACTTCTTGAAGAACAACTTTAAAATGAAATGAGTGACAAATGATGTGAAAACTGACAGTTTTTATAAGCTTTGATGCGTGACAGTTTGGTACAGACAACGCATGATTAATTTCTTGATAAGAAATGTTTTGATTTATAAATTTATTGTCACGTTACACATAACAAAACTACATGAAAAGTTTGGGGGATTTTGTTTTCATTTTTAGTTTGAATTTAGAGTTTCTAAGTTCCAATCACTTAAATGGTTACAAGGAATGACATAAAATATTTTTCAATGTTTGTATTAAATTGTAGCTTTTATTTAAAGTAACAGTTACTCAACTTGTGTTCAAACCCCATTTGACCCAAAATGAGATGTTGGAGGAGGAAGAATGTTGACTCCACTCTTTTCAATACAACAGCAAAATGTCAATCTGTCAATCTCCCAAAAAATACAAAATGAAGTATTTTAAAGGTAGTGTATATGCCCTGCGTGCTGTGTTTTAATTTTTTTAATACAAAGAGCTTAATTTTAGCTGAATTTAGCTGAAACTCTTAAAAGTTTCAACTGAAAATCATATAAGTTCGAAAAGTTCTCTAACCCTATTC
>JAZGTI010009122.1:0-19252 GCA_036877585.1 Botia kubotai | reverse complement strand
CCCTTCTGTCATTAATATATATATAATATAATTCTGTCTTTAGTTACCACAGTATTGCTTTTGAGACCGTCATAATTAATGCTTATTTATTATTTATTACCTATTGATTAATTTCAAGTTACTGTAGTTTGCATGTTAATCATAGCTGATCTTGTGTGACCTTGTGAAAGGGTCATTAAAGGTGAGTTTTCGCAGTACTGCACGACCCACGCTGCTGACAGTAGATGTGTATAGAGATGCATTCTGTAATTGTGGCTCTTTTAATGGTTTCTTATGAAATGTTCCTCTATATAATTATCTACACCTGCAGCGGTGTGATTAAGATGGGCTATCGCTTCAGCGTCGTTTTTCACAGTACAGTGTGCAATCGGTGACGGTGGGCAAATGACAAGTTTAATAACAGATTTCCCACCTTTTTCTCACCGTGAGCCACACAGAATACGAGCTGGCTTTGACCTGTTGTGGGGGTGGGTTCAGCCTAATTGACAGAAAAGGGTGAAGGGGCTCTGTCTGAAATAAATGAGCTTTAATTGGTAACTGTGTGGGTTCTCGTGTGAGCGCTCGTTTCTAAGAATACAGGATTAATCAGCACTTACACTGCTTGTGATAACAGAAAGACGCTGGCTCAGTATGGCAAGCACAGCTTGGAAATCTAAACCAAATCCTAATATAACCAACAAATCATCGTGCCTACCAGAGGCTTGTGGGGATGAAGTTTGGCTTTTCAGGCCTAATGGCATCATGTAAATCTAAATCTATTGATTTAGCATGACTTCCTGTTTCTCGCTTGTTGTCGTGACTTACATTAGCGTCTCATTTGTATGTGCCGAGTGAAGATCTGCACTCTCCAGCAGTTGTTTTCTCCTCTGCTGTCCTGCAGCACGTGCCCCATGTTTTAGCATGATTCACCGTTTAATGCATTTTTAAATAGGCTGATTATTCTAGCCGAGCGGATCTTTGCCTCTTCACTGGGCAGGGTTTTATCTCGACCTTCATGTGTCCTGTCGAATTCTGTATCTAGATTTTATGTCTTGATTTGTTTTCATCTACTGAAGCACTTTGCCGGATTATATTTTCTACTAGAAAGACACACTCTCTTTTTCCTCTGTTATCAGCATGTCCTTGTGTGTCTGGACAGAGTTAAACACAGTATAATCTTGTTTAAGATATTCGGTGACAAACTTCTCAAATACAAGAAACACTTTAGGTTATAAGTCCAAAAAGCATTTAAACAATCCAAGAAGTGTTATTGATCTCTCTTATCTCGTGTCTGAGTGTCTGGCTAAAGTGCTATTATCTGACCTGGATCTTATTAGGAGATCAGAGAGTTGCATAGTCTGAAGCAAGAAAACAAAGACGTGATTTTTTAAGATATTACAAACACAAATAAAGCCTGAATTTTAGAACTCATCGATTTTGCATTTATAGTAACCGCACCTCTTAGTCTACAGTCTATTTGTTGCCCAAGAGTCAAGTACTGGCATATCAAAGCAAAAGGAAAATGCTACATCAGAATAAATCCCAAGAAGTCCAACGACCTACTGTGTCCATGCACCCTATTACAAGCTGTAGCTGTGATCGGTGAGCGCAAATACACATACCCCAGCAACCGCGCCCTAGTGTTGTGACGTCAGAGAGGTTCGTCATCTTGGAAAAGGGCGGGGTCATCTACACGAACTGGCTCCAGCTCTGTATGGACACGCCCTGGTGTTGAGGGTGATTATGACGTCAGAGGGGGGGCTCGCCATCTTTGATGGGGGATGAGGTTATCTCTCTCACTCACTGTAGCGCTGTATGGACACGCATTAAGCGACTCACATCAGTGTTGTCGGAGGCAAAACGACAGTAACATCCCCACCGCGGTTCACCGAGTTCAAGGTTGGTGTTTTGCTTTTTCTCAGCCTTTAAAGAGTAACTCCCACAGGTTTGCATGAATTATTTTTTGTGCAATTTGTTACAAATTTCTCAAAGGTAAAGGAAGAGCACTGAAGTCATTTCAAACACAGAGCAGCGGGGTCTTAACGATCGAACTGAAGGAGATGTGCAACGCACTTTGCATGTAGTTTTTGGTTGTTTGCGCGCAAATGTGCGGTTTTTTGTTTGATTTACTTTAATTGAAGGATTGAACACACCGCTGTGCTGTGTGTGCGTGCGCCTGTTGTTTCGAGCGACTGTCGCTAAACGGGGGGATGGAGTTTAAGCACCACGGACAGCGCTCATTAAAGCACGCGCAAATAATAAAATACACCATCGAAACAACTAATTGTTTTAGCGTTCAATTAATGTTTATGGAAAAAGCAAGCATGCATGTTGCAAACGACCAGGATTCTCTCATTAATGACAAATAATTCTTAATTTGAAACAATCCGAACAGATTTTAAATAAAACGTGTCTTGGAATGTTTTTTTAACTAAATAAACTTCAAACAAATTTTACCCAAACAGCTAGTGAGGTTTTCTGTATTTATAATCATGTATTGTAGAGAACGAACATCTTTCCTTCCTTCTCTGTAATATCAGCCTAATGCATAGCACACAACTGATAACCTCACAATGCAACTAATGGCTGTGCTATTATTGGTAGAATATAGGATGAGTTTGTTTTTAGATGATAAATGTTACTGAAGGCAAACAAGATGCATATATTCCAACAGGCTTTTGAAGGTTTTAAAGAGAACCATAACTGAGAAACCAAAAACAATAAAGAAAGGAAAATGGCTTTTGTGTTGCAGTAAGTAGTTTTCTGGCTAAGACAGATATTTGTGCACAATTTAACAGAGATAAATAATGACAGGTTAAAACCTCTTCATGATTTCTTCTAGAGCTTTGGCTAATCTTTGTGTCACTTAACAGTGCCAGAAGTTATACAGACATCAGTTCTTGAAGCAGAGTCTTGAGACTGGTAATGTTGACGTGGCTCTTCTCATGGGGAAAGTGGCCAGGATGGATTGCGTAACTGTTTATATGGGGCAGGGTGTGTTTTCTTCCTCATCAGGTCTGTTTACTGCTTTATATCTTCCAAGAGTGTGTTGGCACCTGAATTGTTTTGATTCGCATCACCTTAAAAGTGCTTATCCCTGTGAGACGCTGCACACTGAACAGAAAGCCGCTGGTTCAGGGTTTATGTGTGTCAGGTCGGGGGGAATGTGTTGTGTTGTACTGTCACTTTATTTTTAGCCCAGCGTTAATCTGATCTAAGTTTGGAAAATAATTGCGTGTGAGGTGGCAGGTGCACACTCAATATTTTGGGTGTGCATTCTACCTGCGCACAGCACAGCATGAAGTCTAGCGCCGCTTCTCTGCACAGATGGCCTTGAAAAACACACCAAAACAGATATATAGAGATACGTTCGTCTAATGCAGAACTGATTCAGATAAACACATTCTTGTCGTTCTGTAGCTGGATGAGCATGGCAAAAGCAACACCAAGGTCATGGGTTTGAGTCCCAGGGGAACGCATGTGCTGCTCAAATGGAAGTTTGGTATAAAAGCATCTCTCTGCCAAATGACTGTTCATTCATTTTTAAATCTTATGTATCATTGTTCTTAAAAGATCTCACCACATAGATTAAACTTTCATGTGTATTATGTTCAGTGCATCCCTGATTTTATATTTTGACATGTACAGAAACATCACATCAGTTAAAACACACCCCTGATTCTGCATGTGAGTTTATTAGGGTCATGGACAGCACCGTATGTCCAATAACAGAGATACAAATCATGTGTTAGCTGTAGAGTTTTGTACCCTTGATAAGTCTCATGGGCTAAAGATCTTCATTCTACACACGACAGACAGACTCGTGTTCCGCTCAAGGCATGTGACACCAACATCTCCAGGCTTGTCTGTAGGGTCACACTGAAGAGAAAGTTCTCAGTCTACACACACGACTGCATCGGGTGGCTGTAATGGAGGGTTTGGTACGATCCACCTCCACTCCATCAGATTAGTACACTGGCTTTATCTCTTCCTGAATGGGACACTCACTTTGGTTTTAACTCTAATCCCCTCTGGTAAAGATGATTGCTTTGAACTCCCTGAGTGCTGCTACGCTACCCAGCCAACACTCTGACACAAATATGACCATTATATAATCCTGAAGTTTTTCAATAATCGCTCTGAATTTGAAGTGCATTTATCATGGTTGCGTTTATCCACGGCTTCACGCAGCACTTCAGTTTGATGTCATTATGTAGCGTCTTTTGGGTTGTGTTTAATCTACGACATTTACCCAAATTCTTTTCATTTTTTTTAATGACGTGATCTTTGGTAACGCGGCACATTTCACAGTTACTGTATTGGGTACTCTGTGCCTCTTGTATTTGTCACGGGGCAGAAGACAAGCTTCAAACGAACACACAACCTGCTGTTGTGCTAACGGCGGATTGTCGTTTCATGCTGGTTTGAAGTCATTCAGGAATAAATTACAGATAGGTTTTATTGTCAGATTACAATTTAAATTAGTTTTATTGTCATTGTACGGGTACAACAATGTTCATTCTTTGTTCCCCCCTCAACATCATTTCATCTTGTTATTTTAAGTGGTAAACGGAGAAGTGTGTGTAAAAATGGCTGTAAATAAAGAACAGTGTTTTCGTAATTATTGTGTTTTGTACAGTATTAAATATTTAGCACCTGTCTGGGTATTGTAAAGTATGTGTTTTCTCTCTCTTAAAAGCTTCATAAAAGTGAGTAAAAAATGACACACTGATATATTTAACATTGCTGTGACTTCTTTGCATCGAGATTTCTTGCATTTTGTGCACTATTCATTTCCCCCACAAAAGCCACCAGTTATATGAGTATGAATTCACCTTCTCAAAAGATACTTTAAACATGTTTAGTATCCTTATCATACATTTAAATATATTAAATATTTAGCTATTTGATAGCCGTAAAATGGTTTGAATAATAGAAATGACAAACACAACTGTGTAACTAGACTCTGCATGTTACAGAAACAAATTACCCCTCACTACCTCACTGTTGTTCTCATTGCCAAACACGCTTTTGGCAAGGAGAAGAGAAAATGGACTCGTAGTACAAATTTGGCCTTGGGTCAAACTCTCCATTTTTTTCTGATTCAGGACCAATTCCCCTCCCACGGATTCTGCCTGCAAACATAACAAGAAAAATGCAAAACCAATTTTGATCGTGTTTAAAGATACAATATCTCTGAAGGAACTCTTCAGAGCGAGAAGAAGGTTTCTCAGTGGAGGCCAGGCCACTGCTTACAGCAGTCTGCTTGATCCAGGATCAGGTTTTTAATGGAGATTAGCCTGTGGCATGTTGGAGGAGCATCCCGCGGGTTTAGGGTTCATATGTGGTCAGTTGGTCTCTAGTGAGCTGCACAAAATGAAGCCAAACCTCTGAGCAAGGATAATCATGGGATAGGGTCAGAGGTCAAGCCCTTTAGAAACACTGTGCCAGGTGAAATATGTTAGAAGGAGAGTTTGCTTACACGAGTCATCACAGAGCTGTCCGGTTTCTTTGAGGTTTTATTGCAGAACATTCTATGGGATTGAATACAGTGATCAATGACAATACAGCAATAAATCCCAAAGGACTCTGGGTCCGATTTCCCAGGAAATGTCAGTTTGGCTTCATTTGACTTTGGCAACATACATAAAGAAAAGTGAAGCAAGCTGCAATGTTATGTGTCAAACTGAGATGGCGGTAGAGAGTTATGACTGGCAGCTATACAGAAGATGTAGTCACGTGTGTGAATTTATTGACTGAGAATCTGAACTATTCATTTTGTAATAAGTAATTCGATATGATATTATGCATAAAGTTACATATCACTACACATGGCTGTGTATTTTCAGTTTGTTGTATTTTTATTTTTCATTGGAGTGGGTATATTGTTGGCTGGGTTTTTAGAGTAGACAGTAAAGCCTCCTTCATCACAGCATCTGTACACAACAGCAGCGCTACATTAATAATCGTGACCTCACACTTCTCAGTGAATAATGTATAACGTCTGCGCTGTGAAGGCAGAGACAGATGTGACAGTGTGCCGCTCTGACATTTCCACCACTGTCCTTGACACAGTTACGGCTGCATTTGCTGAAGGTTCCTCCATCTTATCCTGTAAGCTAATACACTGCCATTACAGGATCCACACTTTATTCCAGATTCTATTCCAGGCAAAAGATCTGGAAATGTAACACCATTATGATGCTGATGGTGGAAGAGCGTCATGGAATGTTAAAATGATGGCCACATTCCAGCTCTCATTTCCTCTCAAAGCTGCTGATGTTTAGGCGTGCAGGAGAATAGCACGGAAGATTGGTTTGAATGCCTCCTCTGAAACAAAGAAGAGCTTTTAAACGTGACGTTCACTCCATCACTGCACGAGATCATGATCATGTGTCCTACTTCCAGTCGAATACAAGCGTCTCAGGTGACATGCTGAGTTTGATTCTTCAGCTTCACTGGATTTTCCAGATGGAGGAATTACATCCTCTTAACTGAAATTCTGTTGACATTAGGAAATTAACACGGCCAGTTCGCTTCCTTCTAACACACCTCCTCTGGAGTTACAGAATTCGATTTTCCTGAGGTTTCTGTAATTGTATATATACGTATAAGTTCTGGTATCGGCTCAGCCAGGCCGAGCATTCGACCTTGTCAAGCGTCAGAACATCCGTCTGAGAAATGGATCCTGTCATTTTGGTGACAGCTCCTTTCAAACGTTTAATCGCACACGGCCGGCGCATGCTCACTACCTACCCTGACACAACACTTCCCTAGTGTCTTATCACATCTTTGAGAACTGTTGTCTGAGGTGTCGGAGTGGCTGATTAAGTTTTGATGAGCTGTGATTTGTAATGGGTTGGATTAAACAGTTAATTATTGGAGTGAATGTGACTCGTGCTGTGTTGCTTTGTGAAGACTGAGGTGGTTAGATGGAGTTAATTTGCACTTCTGATGACCTTCCGTGATGCAGGTGCACTCCTGATAATGATGTTTCACAATGATTTTTGTCTGTGTGGTTCCATAAAGAACCTTTAAAATCTGTAGAACCGTTCTGTTTCATGACAACCTGCTCTTTGTTGTTCCTTGATCTTTATTTGTACATGAGGGATGAGATGGTGGAAAATCTGCTTTTTAGGGTTTGGATGGTTCTTCAGGTTGCTTGGTAACTTGCAAATTATCCAGCACTTGTCTTTGTTGTTTGTGTACTCTGCCATTTTGAGTATCTTTCTCTCTTCATTTCTGTCTATTTTCAATCACTTATCTACATTGCTCAAATATATACACTGTTTAAAAACCGGGAGGCAGCTAGTTATATATCTTTTGATTTGATCTAAAATTTTGATTTTAATTTAGTGATTTTAATTTAGCATTAATTTATTGATGTGTCTCCACTCATCCTCGCCCTGATTTCTGGTTGTCATGGATATTGAGCTTTAAACTGAAGTGGATTTGCTGTCGAGGGAACATAAGCGATGGGGTGAAGACAGAGGTGTACAGATCTTTGCTTTTACTGACACGCAGTAAAATGATCTTGTGATCTTGTGATCTTGTGACGTGGTTTTGAACAGAATGAGGTCTGAACATGCGGCATATTAAAGGAACATGTGGTGCAGCATGAAATGAACTCATGCATTAAGGCATTTCTGCAAGAGTAAATATCAAGCATGGTTATAATTAGATGCCAGATAACAAACACTCTAGAATGGAGGAAAATCTTTACAAGTTTTGGCCTTTGGAAAGAGCCAGTCCCTGTTATGAAGTGAGAGATAATCTGTAGTTTTAAACAACACTTATTAAGGAAGTGCGATGTTGCAGATGCATCCTGTACATGTAGCTTAACCCAGATAAATGCCAGTAGATGGATTTAATATAATTTAATACACATGTATACACATAGCTGTAGGTTGCAACTGAAACGTGTACATTCTCTCACTAAACAAAAAGCTTATTTGGTTAATTGTTCATCTGTATATACATTTATATTATATTTATATGGCAAAGAATGACAATGACACCATTTAAGAGGTTTTGAACATGCACTTATTTGCAAAATCATAAACATAAACAAAGAATATTTCAAAGAAAGCCGTGAGATAGAGAGAGTGATATATGAGTGAGGTATTTAATTCTTTGATGTTGATGTTTGATGTTTAATGAATCTCATACACTCTTCTACTGTGTTCCACTGTGAATTTTGTCCACGAGTCAAATCAGCGCTGAATTCAGCACTGAGACAGTAGCCTGTAAATCCTCTTTGAGTAGTGGGTTTAATCTGTGGCTGATTTGACGCAGTCTGACGGCTTTAATACACATCAGTCAGCAGTCTGATCTCTGACAGACACTGGACACACTGAAACTTTGAGTGACGGCTTTTCCTCTCCAGGCCCTGTTTATCCTCCGACCTCTCCTCTGCTCCATCCTAAACATCTAGCTCTTTTTTTGGGCTATAGAGGGTCATTCGGTGCTCCCTTTGTGAGCTGTGGAGGTGGACATGATGACATTTGACCTAAGGTGACCGGGGTCATCTCTATATTCCTCATAGAGTTAGATACACTGTGAGCTGTGTGTCCTGACACAGGCAGCTCTGTTATTGTGTGTCTCAGGGTGACATAACCTGTCCAGTGCTGTGCTGTTGGGATTTGTACTCGGATGTGTTACAGAAGCACCTGGTCTTTGTCAGCATTTACCAAATGTTGCTTAAAACATACAGATATGCTGTAAAACAAAATAAGCTCTTTGGAGGTGAGTGTTGAGTCAAAGTTATTTTGTCCTGTCTGTGGTAGATTTGACCTGTTTACAATGTAATTAAAATCAAAACTATAATCTGTGATCCAGCTGACATTACAGAGATTTAGACTATTTCTGGTAATTCCTAGCTAACAGGCAACTTTCTTAGAACATTGGATAATGTTCTCTAAAAGTTGAGAGATATGAGAAATAAATAGATTTCCTGTAGCTCAGTGGTTAGAGCATGGCGTTAACAACGCCAAGGTCATGGGTTCGATCCCAGGGATTGCACATACTCAATGTATAGTGATCAATGTGTAGTATAATGCAATGTAAGTCGCTTTGGATAAAAGCGTCTGCCAAATGCCTAAATGTAAATGTAAATAACATTGTTCCTAAGTTGTTAGTGGAACATTGTAAAATGTTACAGAATTAAAAAAGTTTGAATAATGTTCTTATAACAAACAGGAATGTTAATGCAATGTCTAAAAAATGGAAGTTTTGAACATACCAAGAACTTTCAAAATAACACTTTTACTGTTTTACTTAATGGAAACGTTAGGGAAACATTCTTACAACCTTAAATTGTTAGCGGCGTTATCAGATCCTGTGGCTTTATTTTTGTGTTGTTAATAAAACAGACTCACTTGGATGCTGTTTGATCATTTTTGAGAATATTCAGTGAACATGTCAGATTGCACACAGCACTCAGTGCTAATTATTCTGATTATTTTATATTCACGACTGCCGCTGACTCATGGATGTGGTTTTGGGCCGCTGTTCACATTAAGCATCACATTGGTGGCTGTTGTCAGCTAATTCATTTCAAAGTGACTGTGCCAAATCTGCTAATGTGTTGAACTGGGGTTAATTTGATGTAAGAATAAACTGATCTGTCCTTTTGCAGTCGCATGCATTAAAAGTATTTCAGAACGAAGCTTTTTGAGCAGTGTTTTTATTCAATGCTCGTTCAAAAAATGATTCAAAAAATCAGAGTACATTGAATACAAATGGAGCGACAGCTGAATGCACCAACATTTTCTTTATGTGTAATAAATGGACACATCATTTTTGCCCACATGTAAAAATGTGAAATTCTTCAGGTTAATAAGCACAACACAAGTATTTTGGATTCGTGTTGCTGTTTCTGTGCGCCAGGGTTCGACAGACATGGTTCTCTCGGTCAAGGTTGCAATTTATCATCCTTGTTTTAACCTTCATATCAGGGGTGGGTTGCACAACACAACGCTGGCCCAAGGGATAAACTAAATGACCTTTTGCAGGCTAAACAGAGGAAAACAAGGCACCGTTCTTAACAGAATAGTATGCTTCGGTCATAATGTGTTGTTATTGTTATCCCAGCTAACAATTTTAGGTTGTTAAACATTTAGCCAACATTCTAAGAACATTCCCTGTTATGGCATATGAGTGAAGTATTTGTCATTATATTGACATGTGACCACTGAATTTAAGTCAAACCAGTGAAGAGTGAAAACACGCACTGAAAACCATGAACACATACACACACTCGGAGCAGTGGCCAGCGCCGCACCCACTGGGAGCAACTGGGGGAGTCCAACAACTGCCCAAAGCACAGCTTCTGAAAGTACAGCTCGGTTTGGGTGCTGATGCAGGTGTGAATTCTGTCAGCTGGTCTAGAGGGTGAAACATGTCCTTGAGGAGCAGAGATTTACAAGCCCACACATTCAATGCATTGTAGAGACAAGACTGAAAGTCAGTGATTCTCAATGAGAAAGGCAGCCATTGCTCTTGGTCCATATCTGACACATCGTCCATTATTAATGGAATACAGAATGAGAGAGAGAGATAGTAATGGAGTGAGAGAGAGAGAGAGAGAGAGAGAGAGCATCACAGAGACTGACTGAACTTTAATTTATTGTTCTCCGGAAAAAGACTGTGTTTTATTTTACTGTATGAGATAAATAACCCCTTTGTCCTTCTCAGCAACTGTTCAGAAAAGCTTATATAATTTATGTTTTAGGTGTCAGTTTATATTTGTGTTTGTAGATTATGTTTGTAGATGCCATGTTGTATCAGCAGGGGTTCTGTGTTTAAATGGGCTGAGATGTTTCACAGAGGAAAACTGATGAGGGAATATTTTAATAACTAATTTAAATTTTTGGTACGAAAAGGTAATTATTTTGTGACTGCGATGGATCCACAAGCTACACGTCCGTGTTTGTTTTCCATCCACCTTTGTCTGATTTTACTGCTCTCACGAAGACAAAAACAAAAATAAAGGCCTAATTTATTTTTCATGTGCTGCACTTCACGCTTGGTTTTATGGTCATGAAACATTAAATATCTGTGGAGTCACTAAAGTAAAACTAGTTCACACACATGCTGCTCTCAGTAACCGGTAGATTTCTGACACACAGATGTGTGCATATCATGAATATTTTCAGCTTAATATCTTTAAGTACTTCTGCCAGCTCTGTTTGCAAAAAGTGAATGAGATTGGCTTAGACATGTCTATACTGGATGCGCGTGTCCAGCGTGCAGGAGAAAGCGTGAGATGTGTGGTGTGCATTTTGTCCACAGCAGCTGTCCCAGCTAGCAATTGTAGGTTTTAAGAATGATTCCGTAACATTTCCATTAAGTAACAAAAGCGGAGCTTAGCAAGCACACTGCTGGACGTACACTGACCTATTTCCACACAGAATGGATTTGAGTCATGTTTTGCTGTGCGGCATTTGCAAACATTTGCAACATTTTGAGATCATTACATTCTCTGGAAAACTGGAAAATATTGTCCATAATAATAATAATGAGAAGAAATATTAAAATAAAATCTGATATTTTCAAAGTTATAAATTTGAAATATGTGTAGTCTTAAAATTGTAAAGCTGTCATTTTAAATTGAATGTAATGCAATATAAAATGTTCATTATAATACCGACATTAGTTTATACCTTAGATGCATCTAAAGTCTAGTACACATGAAGGCCTCCACAGAGGGACAAGCCCCACGCTCAAGACCACCAGACTGTCAACTTGACGTCATTCTGTAGTTAATCAAATAGTCTTCTAATAGAGACAAGAGCAAGTTAATTACTCATGTTTGTCCTGGACCTCTCAGCACTGGAGCAGTATGAGAGGTCTGCTGGCTTTTCCAGTTGGCACTGGAGGATGTGTTTAATGTTAGAGAGAACCAGCAGCACTTCCTACATGTTTCTGGCAGCATGTATTTACTTGAACTGATGCCAGCCTACACTTGATTAAAGTAACATCGCATGAACCGGCGCATCATGTGTGCTTGGCTGCATCCATCCGTAACAGGTTGCAAGAATAATACTGTTGTAGAACAATGCAGTAGAAATCATTTCATACCTTCATTTCAGACCTTGATTGTCATGCGTACCAAGCGCGATGAAATTCTTAGTATGTAAGTAGTTAGGGAGTAGCATGCAAGATTTTGAGCGTTGACACATTAGAAACATTACCGGGTATGAAATGAAATGAAATATTTTGTTATTTTGTACAATTAAATGTGTTGCATGATTGTTATATTAAAATACTGTGTGCATTGTTGTATTATTAAATATTTAATTTATTACATTAAATATTAAATGAACAGTTTATTAAATATGTAATATAGTAATTCTCTCAGTCTTATGTGTGTGAGTCCAGAGAGAGAGAGAGAGAGAGAGAGAGAATGTATAACAGAGCATTTGACGGTGCTGAAGTTTAAGCTGTGGACTCTTCTCACATTAGTTTGTTGGATGAGGAGCAGTTGGCAGCTCAAGCGTCTTTTGTGCCATCACATGAGAAATGTGCGGGAATGGAGCCAGTCCCCGAATCTTTGGCACAGACGCGCCGTTAACATGTTGAAGCAGCACGACATGCTACTGGTGTTTTTCTGCATTCACTCTAGATGAAAATCATGCCTGGATCATTCACCATGTGTTTGAGTTTCAGAGACGAGAACACAAGAAACAGTGAACACAGTGTGACGTTCATAAATGATGCCAAGACCCTTGACACAGATGGTTGTGACATATGTATCACAACAACAAAGACCCTGGAGTCACTCCTGTTTGAATTACAAACCGTCATCATAAAACTGACATTCACATTCACAACCCGTTTCATGTTGCGCTCTGGTGTATTTCTTTGTGAAATATGTCACCTGTCATTTTATGTGTTGGAATTGTAAAAAGCAAAATTGTGAGTAAATGAGTAAAAAACAAACTTCTGCATTCTGCAACAGTTCATTTCTCACTAAGCATTTCAAATCAAATTTAAAATGTCTTTTGTTCGGTCCAAATACAACGATAGGATGTCAAACTGTGTGTGTGTTCATGTGTTGGAGGGGGTGTGGCTTTGGAAAGCGCTCTGAGGAGAGGATAGAATGTCATTATCCTTTAACTCTGAGCTGTGTACAAAAAGAGATTATCCTACAAATGAACTCAAGGCTCATCTTTAAACATGCCCCTCACACATTTCCTCTGTCTTTGTCTGAGCTTTGAGGAACCGAGTTCTTGATACTCCGTACCGATGAGTCTGTTTCTGAATATATTCACTGTCACACAATTCCTGCTTGATTATTACCGTCCAATGGAAATGCAGAGACTCTTCTTTGATGCACTTTTCCTATGAATTCTGTATTTATTTACTGGTGTCCTTTTGTACACAGCTACTCTGCATCTGTCTGCCTTTCATTGACGTGACCTAAATCAAACACAAAGCATGTTTCTCTCTCTTCCAGCCCTCACGGTAAGAGCTACACTTCTTGTTCAGAAACGAGCATCTCATCCCTCCATCAGTCATGGCAGACGAAGCTGATATGCGCAATGAGTTATCAGACATGCAGACCCGAGCGGATCAGCTGGCCGATGAGGTAAGAGCACCTTCGACCTCCGTGGGAGACGCTGGTGTAAAAATACACACTGATTATGACGACTACATATATAAATAGATTCGTCCCAGCATGAAGGAGAATGCAATCCCAGCTAACTGGGAACGATCTCAGAACATTGTCGAACGTTCTCTAAAAGTTCTGTTATCAGCGTTATCAAAAACATTCTCCCAGTAACATTAGTAGAAATATTTTAACATTATTTATCAAATTTTTAAAAAATGTTATTTTTTAGTAGTTAGCGGAACGTTTTAAAAACGTTAATTAGAAAATGTTTGAACAACATTCTTATAGCCCAGCAAGAATGTTAATACAGCATCTAAACAGGCTCCTAGAACCTCCAAAATAACATTTTTAACATTTTTGTTGCTTAATAGAAACGCTATTAACGCTATTGTTCTTGCAACCTAAAATTGTTAGTTGGAATATGATGAACAGACCATGAATAGACTTTCCAGACTGACAGAGCCTTTCTAAAGAGCACTGAAGAGTCTTGAAGGACTAAATCTGTTTTTGTGCAAAAAGAAGGCACTCTGTATTGAGGCTGCTCATCTGTTGGAGCAGAAGAGTCTGTCTGGTCACAGGCAGAAGCAGTGGCTGTCAGTGAATGGGTCTTGTTTCAGGCAGTAACAGCCCTCTCAGCACCTGCCCAGTGGGGTTTCTGCACTGGCTTTGATAGACCTTTAATCAGACCGGTCTCCTGCAGAAACAATCAGAACTGACAAACACATGGCGCCGTGTGGGGAGGGTTCACTTTACACCCACGTGAGGTTAGCGAATGATCGGACGGCAGAATTTTTGTTGTTTTAATCCCAGGAGTCCTTAAAACGGGTGTGTGTTTTTACACTCGTTAAAGTGAGGCGTGTAATTTATGAAAAATTTTTTCCATTGTAGTTGTAATACTTCATTTTTTGTATCATTATCTCTGTGCGTTAAAACTGGGAACATGAAAGAATTTTAACATCGAACCGACACTCTTCACCTTCAGAGCCTCACAATGACAAGGTTATATATGGTTGCATGTGATATATGAAATGAGTCTTGATAACGGGGCTCGAGAACGGAAATCTAGGCTAGAATAATGATCTTTAATGCCAGCCAGGCTATTGAGCGTCCTGTGATCCATATTTCTTCAGCTCAGATATACACGCTGGTCTGGAATGAGAGAGCATTAAATATTCATGAGTGGATAATGCTATCTTCAGCTTTTTTGAGAGAATGGGTGGGGGGGGGCAGACGCTGCTGTATATTCAGTGTGAACTTCAGCTGTTAGTAACGTGCTGCTGGAACTGACGTGACGAACGTTACAGCCGTGTACTAACCATTTTTTACCATCTCACAACTCACAGAATTCAAACAGCAGCGAGCAATCGCAGAGCAAGCAGAATAATACTCAATATTACATTTACTGCTCATACTGTTCTGAGTAATAATAGCTTTATTTTTCTTTCTGCAGTCTCTGGAAAGCACTCGACGCATGCTGCAGCTGGTCGAAGAGGTAAGAAGTACAAAACAGCATAAAATCTATATGAAAAATTCAGGCACTTCATTTGTAATTATATAAACCCAACCGAAAGAACCAACTCAGACCAGCATGATGGTCTCGATCTAGCTGGTGGGTCAGTTTTGGCCGTGCCTGATCAGTAGAAGAGGTTCATCTCATGACTTCTTGAAGGAATATGGGAGGTGGCCGAATTACTGCTTCAACAGTCTCTGCGCTGCTTGTTTTGTTGGCCATTGAAGGTCAGAAATGGAGACAGTGAAACAGCGCTGAATTTCCCATCTGTGATAAAAATCAATAGTGATTCAGAGAAACTCCATCTGGGTTACTGATAGTGCAAAGTCGACACACAGCAGAGAAAATGACTCTTTCTAATGTCTTTATAAGAGTCAAACTTCTGACCTCCCATGAATGGAAGCATAAAAAAACTGAAGGTATGGCATTATAAACAGCAGAGGCTGAACATATATGACTGGTATCTCAGTGGCCATTAAGAAATGTCAGTGTCAGTATTTAATTCCTCATCTAAATCAAATCAAAACACACGTTCATTCCTGGTGCTAAAATAAATGACATACTGAAGATTCTAATAAAGTTTTTGGTTCCATTAAAGAACCTTTTATGGTCTGTAAAACATTTTTCCATTTCAAAGAACCTTTTGTGCCACAGAATTGTTAAGGTTCCTTATGGAACCATACAGCCTGATATAGAACTTCGTGGGAACCTTTATTTTTAAGAGTGTACCTGGCTTTACCAGAAAACAGCAAGACGCAAGACCAAACATTAACTGACAATTACATGTATTTGGCTAAATGAACATCTTTCAGTTGCATATAAACAGATTCCCGAATGAATATGCCAGTGTAATAACATACGACAGCAGTTCTTAATATGCGTTCAGCTGCTGGTTAAAATAATGAGACGGTGAGGGATTTGAAACAGAAAATCAGCTGTTCTATTTAGGTCAGTGGAATCTGCGAGTACCTCAGAGAACGACTCGCCATATTGAACGCACACGCTCTCGTACCTATAAAGACATTCCAGAGCTGTGTTTACAGTCCTGCACTAAATTTAGCTCAGCGCTGCCTGCCACTTCATTGCCTTTTCATAATTCGGTGCCAGATGAATAAAAAAGCTTTGAAGAATTTTAGTCGTGATAATGCTGTGTGCTGTAATCTTGCCTCTTTTATTTCCTGCTGCCATTTTCTCACTTTCTATCTGACCTGCATCTGTGAAAATCTCATTTCAGTTCAGCTGTGCGCGACTCTCACTCGCTTGTTATTTCCTTTCTTCCCTCTCCTCCGTTCTTGATGAATAGAGCAAAGATGCTGGTATCAGAACATTGGTTATGCTGGATGAACAGGGAGGTAAGTTACGGTGCAAAAAAAGACTTATTAAAATCATCAGGTGCATTGACGCAGTAAGTCGTGTTTATTTGATAACTTGAATTTGAAGGCATTTACTGTGTAGTGCTTACCCATAATGCCTTGCCAGAGGAGCCATTGTACTGATTACGTTTTTTTTTAAATAATGCCAAAATGACTCCACCCACAGTGCTGTACCAATACATGAATAATGATTAAACATTTATTGGTGAGCGTAAGCATCAAGCAGTCATGTCAGAAGTGAGGCTATGAGAGTGGTGTAAGGAGTAAACTGACCGATCGATGTTGCTGGTAACGACAAACAACTCTCCTCTTCACCAGATGAGATATATCTGTGTACAATCCCTGGGGGAAAGGTTTTCCTGTTAACACTCATTACTGGTACAAATATGAGATAATTACGCAAACGCACGTCATTCCACGCACAGAGCAATAAAACAATCATTGATTCATCATGACGTGACTCCATTTAATAGAAATACTGTCACATCGCCGTTGATAAATGAAGCTTGTGTAATGCCTGAGGCTTTATTGGGATTTATGTGGATAATAGGAAGTGCAGAGTTCCTTTCTACATGGGAGGAGAAATTATAATTAGTCTGTCAAAGCAACGTGCAGCCCTTCCTCGCATTCCGTTAAATTATGGATGTTGTGTTCCTCAGACCGCCTCGGGAAAAAGCATTTCCTGCCTTAAATGATCCTGCCACCTTTCAGCCTTCAGTTTAATAATAATAACGCTTCCATACACACAGCTCCGCTCTGATTGGCACACGGAATGTCGTTCCAGAATGCAGGAACCTTTCCAGGATATTAGTAGTCGAAGGAGAGGGCAACGCTACATACTGTTGAACTGCTTCTCTATTTTCCAGACATCTTTTTCTGGAGTAATGTTAAAGAGCACTACTCATTAAACATCTCTTAAGCATTTTGTCAAGCTATAAAAAAATGAAAACTGCTTAGAATCCTTAAACTCACATAATAACTTTGATGTGAGGTGTTTAGAGCAGTTTCTGTTACCAGGAATGGGTCTCAAACCCACAAGAACACACAACTAACGGATTTAAGTCCAACACATTAACCACACAGCTATCTTGGTTGGCTGTTTAGCTTAATTGCAGCTTGATAATAATCTTTGCACTGAAGCAGTAGTGATTTTTTTTAAGGTCTTATAGTTGTAAGAGATTTGGACTGTTTTCAATAGAGGTAAAATGCACGCTTATACTACCAGGAGTGGGGTTCGAACCCACGAGGACATGTGTCCATTGGATCTTAAGTCCAACGCCTTAACCACTCGGCCATCCTGGTTAACTGTGAAGAGCTCATGTATCCACAAACCTGCATTTTCTCATCAATTTTAAAACTATAATATTAAAGCCCATATTGGAAATGGAAAAAACAAAATGCATGATTCAGGCTCTGTGTGTGATCTCACTGCTGTTATTACACGAGAGGGAAGGCACTTTTCACTGTGTCACTGTCAGCCAATGAGCACGCGAGTCTCGCAGTCTTTCTCTGTTCTCCTCAGTCACACCTCTCTCGCTCATGGGGATTAGTAGCAAAACCCAATTAGCTCTGAGGTTTGTAGAGAGAAGTTGGTAACCTCACACTGGACATTTAATTCCGTCACTTATATTTAAACCAGTTAAAAGGAATACAACTACAGCTTAACCAAAGACAGATGGACAGACTCTTAGACTCTTTCTCTTGCTTTCTATTCTCTTTAATAAAATAGCAGCGTCTGTTTTACACCCCCAGGGATTTTACTGTTATTTAAAGCCCTAGAGGAACATGTTGCACGTGTTTGTTCTTTGTCTCAGTCCATTTCAAATCCAGCACTCCATTTTCCAAATCTGTCCCTTTGCCTTTACCAAAGCCCATATCTAACCCAATAACTAATGCATCTCTACCGTACCCCATTCTCTCTCTCCCTCTCTCTCTCTCTCTCTCTTTCTCTCTCAAACACACAGACACACCCCCTCCCACCCCTTAGTTTCTCTTCTGTTTCTTACGTTCTCATGTTTTCAGCATTTATTCCGATGTTTGCGTTCACAAACATACTGACTGTGTTTTCTGAAACACTATCAGTGTAGCGTTTCAGTATTTTAGTATTTGCTTATTGGCTTTTAAAGTAAGAGTTCACTCAGACTAAATCAGTCAATTCATGTCATTATTAATCATTGTTATTATTAAATGAACTCTGAAAATGATATCAATACATTGTCAGAAATAATGCAAGCAACAATTAAACAGTCAATTTGAATTCTAACGGCACATGTTCTCCACATCATTTAAACCGACCTGACCCATCCTAACCAGTCACCACCCACACCTATCCTAACCACCCATCCCAGCCCAGTGTCGCATTAACATAGATGTGATGCTGGACACGCTCAGCTCACACTTGACATCATCGTTTGTCTGCCAGGATGCAAAAACAATCTCATTTCATTGCTGTCACCCCTTTTGTCCTGACCAGAGCAACTCGAGCGTGTTGAAGATGGCATGAATCATATCAACAAAGACATGATGGAGGCAGAGAAAAGTTTAAAAGATGTAGGCAAATGCTGTGGACTAGTGTGTCCCTGTGACAAGTAGGTACCGACGAAGTGCCGAGGGCTTCGTCTGCGTGCTGCTGTCTGACTGTCTCTTGTCATGTGAATGTTTTAAGTCTTTCTCTTTCTTTTTGTCCCTCTCTCCTCCTCCTCGCCTTTTCCTTTTCTCTCTCTGCATTTCCACAATCTTTATTTTCTTGGGGGCATAATTGACTAATGTTTAACT
>JAZGTI010009121.1:0-19254 GCA_036877585.1 Botia kubotai | reverse complement strand
GTTTTTAAAGTTTGTTTTGCATTATTTTGGAGCAGCGTTATTGCATTAATGTCCCTCTTCAAGAAGCTTATTTTTCTATCAGTGTAGTTTATATAACTTGATTTGTTTTGTCAACATCACTTTGGTTCTCTGTGTTGTCAGTGTAGTGCGAGTAACAGACAGATTAAAAGCCCACCGTGCTTTGTGTTTCTCTGAATGATGCAGTCAACCAGCGCAGGAGAGACTCCAGCTTTATATAGTTGACACTATCACACTATAGCACATCAACCAATCCCCCTATATTAAGGACTAAGGCACATGACTGACTGCATTACTGAGAACCGTATTCTACTGCTTTGTGAACAAATGTGGCATTTAGCTGTTTTCCTGTTGCAAAGAGTTTATTTTTTTAACGCTCTGGAAAAAACTTTTAACATTTTTTCCCGCATAACACTGCCTCGTTGTGAAAAGGGCTATAGAAATAAAACTGAATTGAAATTGAATGTTTGAGTACATACTGTAGGATAGTAGCTTTTCTGAAGTGAGTTAATCAAGCTGATCGTTGGGAATTGTCGCAATAACAAATGTAACCACTAGAGTTCGCTAGAGACTCGACCGCTGATGCTGAAATTTCCTGTTTCTGGCACATTCTGCTAATTCTGCTAATTTTCCTGCCTGCTTCTGCTGTATTAAATTAGCATTTCTGTCGAGAAATAATTTAATGGATATTTAATGTTTTTCAGAACACAAAGATCTGAAGTGAAACAGACAGCAAATGTTGTCTCCAGTCAGGTTTTTGTTTTTCAACAATAGTTCAATAAAACAGTATAAAACAGTGTTTGGCTTCTAACGTTTCATTAGAAGCCGTTGTAATGCAAAGAAGCTCCCACAGATGAAAACCTGACTAATGTATGTCTTAATGGGGACTGCCAGTGTTCCTGTGATGGAGGATCTGGCTGCCCTTGAAGTGCTCATGTCTCCTGCTGCTTCCAACACATGGCACTCAGCTGACCTTCTCACTGTACACTCACTGTACACACAGAGAACACATGTACTGACTTCTCCACATGTACATATTGAAACGAAATGTATATTTAATTTACATTAGATGTTTAAAGAGATCAATAAAAAGGTTTAGAGTGCTTTTTAAAGCTGCAATCTCTTACTTTAGCCTCTCTATGACCGTCTCTGTTTGAAACCTAAAACTGCAGGTTACTTTACATACTTTTATTTACGTATGTTGAAGTCAAACTGAAATATTATAAATACCACCCTGTGGCTGAAATTCTGAATCATTTCTATAAACTTGTGCTGTTGTGGATCAGTGCAGAGTAAGGAGCTTGTGTTAGACACTGATCGTTATGTACTTGCTGAATAACTGTTTATGTTTAACAACAAAAGTTACAGATTGCATCTGCTCTGTACATCCGTGTGTATTATAATACAGAAAACAAAACTTTTGTTGATCCAAAGCCTCTCACATCCACATATTATTGAATCTCTGTTCATAATAGAAAATATATTTTTTAATTCAAAGTAACATTGAGAAGCCTTAGCCTAATTAAACAATCATGTTATTTCCTATGGCAAGTATAGCGTATTATGTCAGTGCAGCTAGGATAGATACATTGATGGTCTATCTGGTTAATTTTATGGGTTGGTCTATATATTTTATAGGTCACTCCTGACTCACCAATGTTTACCTGCAGTAGGTTCTCAATGGTCAGTTTGATTTATGTGTTTAAATGTGTCCAAATGTGTAAGATCAAAATAAAATGGCACATCAATTAAAAGAAATTTGAAATAAAGCATCAAAGTTTCCTCTGATTTTATAAATAATAAGATAAATGTAGTGTGTTATTTATTATTGTTCTTCTCGAAGCAGTCCACTTCTGACTGAGGTCACAGGAGTCTAACCGATGATGTCACTCTTATGTCATTGTTTTACTCTCTTTTTGCAGCTGAGCACGTCTCAGTGAGCAGGCATTAGAAATCGGAGGCGTGGCTCTTGACCAATGGTTCACCCATACAACTGGACCCATACAAATGATGTGAAGGATCCTCTGTCCCCAGAATAACACTGACATTCGTCCCCCGGGAGAGTGAGAGAGTATCATGTACAGCGCATCATATGTCAGGAAGCTGGTTATTCTGTAATGTGTCTGTTGCATTTATTAACCCGTGACAGAGATTACATGTTTCAAGGCCATTTTCATCCAAAATGCTGAACTTAAATAACTAAAGTTGCCCAACTGTTGAATTTCTGTTTCCAGCATCACAAACAGAATTTCAAAGAAACCATTTTAAAACACACACGTCTGGTTGAGCCAATAGGTGTATTTGGGTGGCACTGCACAGACCAACTGGCGTATGACATCAAAGTAAAAAAATGACACTTCATATTTCTTTTAATTGTATATAAAGAACAGAAATAGATTCTTGGCAATCTGTTTAGTAGACTGACATCTCTGTCATCCAGTCTGTCTCAGTGGCTGTGTTTTGTACTGTGGTCTTGACGATGGCCTTTTGATTACACTAATAAATTCAGCCATTTAACAACACTCAGCAGTTTGTCTGTTTGACAGATTGAGTGTGAAAATAGAGGTTCCTCAGCTGATGATTAATGTCTGGTTGACTTGATGGATGATCACAGATGAGTCACTCTGTTATTGTTACGAATCATTCGATCAGAACAGTCAGTCCTCTCTGGTTCTTCAAATGGTCACAGCTTGGTTCAGTCATATCAGTGTGTGTACACCTGCCTCTGTCACTGAAGCTCTTAATGTTTAACAGCTTATATGCTGTGCCAGTATCCCCACCTGTGTTGACAGGCCTTTTCACTCCGTTTACCTGATATGACAATGTTGTCTTATGATTGAGAGCACAGGGTTCCTCTGAGGCACACATTCAAAAAGAACAGTGAAGAGATTTGAGACACAGATTTGTGCTCCTCAGGGGGGCAGAAGTCCTGGCCAGGCTCTTCTGACAGGTTATCATCTGCCTGAGCTGTGGGAGATGGACCCAGCTGCAGATCTTTGACTTGTCCAGCGGTACACACACATATATATATATACTGTATATATAACACATATATATATATTAAAAGAAATAACACACACAGGAGACATGGAGTATGGACATTTACTGTTGTCAGGTGTGTCTGAGTGTCACTGGAGAGCTTCTGGTTATTCAACAGATGATTGACTGGTAAAGCACACTGTAAACAAGATGTTATTTCTTCAGCTGACCCAAAGGGCAAAGCATCATCTGTGGGGGCGTGAAAATAACAGATGCAGAATCATCTTCATATCTACACTGACATATATACACTGACATATATATACACTGACATATATACACTGACATATATACACTGATATATATACACTGACATATATACACTGACATATATACACTGATATATATACACTGACATATATACACTGACATACACTGACATACACTGACATATATACACTGACATATATACACTGACATACACTGACATATATACACTGACATATATACACTGACTTATATACACCGCCCCTACACGCTGAAGCTACATGTCAGTCACAAATACAGCAACAATTTTTTTTATTGTGCGGTATACCAACAAAATTTAGAAACGCTTGACTTCACGATTTTAAATATCTTTTAATGTGAAACCATTTGCCTAAATCTTTGAGATTATTATAATAATTAAACTATTATTATCATCAGAATATTACAATTGTATTTAAAAAATGTTTTTGAAATGTATGGTTTTGACCAATTACTGAAGAAAACAGCCAAAAGAGCTTAAAATATATTTTACATTGAAGATGCTAGAATATAAGACAGTTTAAATTATTTTGAATTTTCTTTTGTCACAACAATTAGCATAGTTACATTTGTGTTATTTCGTTGTTTTGATGAGCTTAGTGTTATTCTAAAATATGAAAAAAGTTAAGAGTATAAGTTCCTAATCTTTTGAGTGGTACTGTAAGTTCTATTTACAGTATAGCTGTAATAATCTCAATGCAGGAGTGGGTTTGTTTTCTCTTTCCAGGGTAACTGGAGAGACGGTTTCTGACCTCATGCATATAAGAAGAGCTTGGGTCAGAAAAGCCCACAGATGTGCCCACACATCACCTGCAGCCACTTCACCAAACACTCTGCTGAAAAAACTCAAGGACACGATGTTCATTGGTCAGTATCACTAGTTTCAGAGTATTTGATTTCTCTATTTCTGAAAGATTAAAATATCTGAATGTCACTATGCAGAAATTATGCATTGTATCAGTGGTCATTATTTTGCATTTGTAAATCTGACTTCGTCTTCTGAGTGTGTTAGAAAATCAGCATTTCTTTATTCACTTGCAGGTGAATCATGGCACCTTATACAAAGAGCACATTTCAGAGAGATGAGAAAGACACATAAACTGTTTTCCCTCAGAGTGAAGCAAACAAAACCAGTTCAACCAATGCAAACATCCTATAGTCTAATAACTGCACGTATGTTTATTGTATTGCACGTTCATGGCAGTAATTGTGTTTTATCTGTTAAGACACAACTGTATTTGTCTTATTTTATAAAGATCACTTTATAAAATAACTTTATTTTATAAAGATCACTTTATAAGTAGTGATTGTAAAGACTATGATACACATTCACAAGTAGTGTTTGACCTACAGAGCATTTAGAGTGTTCCCTGGGATTTGAACCCACAGCCTGTGTACTTTAGGGTTTAAATTATTTACTTTAGGGTTTATATTTGTGTGGTGGTTCAGTGTTTTTCTCATGTCACTCTCTGGACCAGAAATACAGGGTTAAGAAAGTCATGGAAACATTGTAGCATAAATTCTCACCAGTTATTAACGCCAATTTCTTTATTTTTGGAATTCAGATCGTATCTGTTTCCTTGGAATTCAGATTTATGTTCCTCGCTGGGAAAGTAATTTTCCTTTGTGAAATAGTTTTAAAGCTTATATTTTTATTTAGTGTTTTATAAAGTTGTTTTGATGTGTTTTCAGTGTTGTCAGGAGTCAAAATGTGAATCAGTTGATGCTTAATTATGCTGCTTAAATTATAAAGCTTAATGTTTGCTTCTCTGTTGAAGAAATTGTGTTGTTTTTGTTTGCCTTCTTTAAAAATGTATCACTTTCATAAAGTTTGATTGGTCCATCATGGGTGTGAGATGTAAATGTGAACAGTTGAAGAAATGAAGCTACAGTACATGATCGAGTGGCGGTTCTAGAACTTTCTGATGATGGTTCTATTTTATCTCTCTCCTGTTTTGACAGTGGGTGGCTGGACCCAAGCAGCTCCATCATGTGCTGTAGTCTGTAATGAATGGAGAACAGTGGTCCAGTGCTGTAGTGTTGTGGAGATGTAGAGATGTCTGCTCATTGAGTGGAATGATCTTCACTGTTGGTGGACGTGATGACGTAACCTGTGTTAGCAGTGTGGAAAAGAAGGAATATGGAGGGCTGGCAGCTCGGGCGGCATATATGTCATAATGGGGGGAAATATATTATGTTCTGTTTTTTTTATCAACTTAAGGGGTTATCACTATTGTGTAACAGGGTAAACTATGTAGTGTTACATGTCATCTTTAGCACAGATATTAGAGCACAGCGTTAGCAACACCAAGGTCATGGGTTTGAGAACACACCTCTAATTACATGTACCTTAAAAGCACTGCAAATCACTTTAGATAAAAGCATATCTCATAAACATAATGTAAATGTCTTACACATCTCAAACTGAAGCTAAAAATCACAGTTGTTCTAAACATGTTACACGTTCCTCTAGGGTTCTTGTGCTGCTCTGCAAAGCAATCTTTGGATAAATGGGGGGTGGGGGTTTAAAACATTTAGCCCATAAATATGCTGACGTTATTTTAAAGGTGGTAAAAAGAGGAATGGGCTGGTTATTGTAACACAAGGTGTGAGGGTGAAGTATTTACACACTGTGATGTATCTGTGAGTGTGAATCTAAGCAATTGAGTTGTGATTTAGTGTAAACCTAAATAACCCTTCACAGAATATGGATGCCAGAGCTTAAACTTGATATATGAGCCATCTTCTAATACAGATACAATTGACCATTGCTAAATATGTCAAAGGATTGACAGGCAGTTTTGTTTAAGCATAACCTGTTTCTGACTAGTAATAGCAAATAGCAAATGATGGTTTATGGTGTTATGTAAACTAAAGCTTATTGGCTAGTCTGTAACAGGTTAAGGCCCTATAATATGACTGTGTGTTAGATTAAGAACTTGGTGGGGAGTGATGACACTATGCTGAAATACAGAGATGAGCTTCGATTAGCAACCTGAAGCCAGTGGCTGTCAGTTACATCATCATTAATAAATCACTCACCAACATACACAATCATAACACATCTAGTGTAAAAGAGAGCAATATGAAAACTACAGTTTAAGATATCCCAGCGTACAGGGAATGTTGGCTAAACGTATCTAAAAAGTTATCTCAACGTTTTTGGCCTACTTCTATTGTTTAGACAGAAATTTAAAGGAGAAGAGGGATAAATGAACCAGATTTGAACTCACATCACCCACATGAGCACCACAGCACCATGCTGCACTTAATAACTGGCTTGGGAACTTCAGTTTGTTGTGAATTCCCTCCTGAAACAGAGACCCACACAGTCACACAAAAGTCAGATATGAATGCCGGTCAGAGCTATAAAAAGACTTTCTGAGAACAGGGCCAAATACTCAAATATATGAATGTCTATTTGTGTCTGTGAGAATGAAGGGGCAGGAGATCTCCCACAACCTTTCCCAGGATGGGCGCACTGGCAGCAGTACCTACAACAAGACCTTTCAGTGCTTGCCAGGGCAAAACTTGAGCAAGAATATTTCAGCTATGTTAACATGTTTTAACATGATGCCAGCATGATTAGACATGATGCTAACATGTTTTCTTGTAATGCTAGGGTGAATTAGCATGATGCTAACATGGTTTAACAGAGCAGAGATGCATTACTTCTGAAGCTCAGCACGGCTGAGAGGTTTGACCCTAACACTCCCACACAGCCCCCTGTCAAACACACGAGACACAATCGAGTGAGTCCAGTTGCTCCAGTGTGCTCTGCTCTTTTGAGTAATTTGTTGACATTTTAGCACACAACTATTGATTTATCTGTTGACATTTTTGTTTGACACTCACACAACAACTTGTTTACAGCACAGTCTTGTAGCTGTTATTATTGAATTTTTTCTCATGTTTTCTGGAGGTTTCGCTGACAGTATTGGGTATGTTCTTCTGGCAGTAGGAGGCTCAGATGGGATATCAACTCCTGGAACAATTGAGGCTTATAATCCAGAGGTGGGATATGTCTGTACATCATCAGTCCAGCCTGATACCCGAAAACATCAATAACCCTTTCCCTCCCTTTCTTCTCCTCTTTTTACAGACACTTTGGTTGAATGAATGCAGCATACCGCAGGCAGGTCGTTGTCTTGTCTCTAGGTAAATGTCACATCTGGTAGATATTGTTATAGGTGATGGCGGTTAAATGAGCTGCGATTGGTGGAGCTAATATGAACATTCCTGTGGGAAAGAGACTGTGAAGACCAGCATGGAAAATGGCTGCAGACTCATTCAAAGTGACTGGCAATAGATTGTAATAGACAATATATTGTAATGGACAGTCCCCATGCAGCAATCTGGAGATAGATCCATCAGTTAATGGTGCTGTAGTGAAAGAGGATCCTAATAGCTCTCCAGTCAGAGGAATATCAGCGTTCCATACAAGCTGAACTCATCCGACAGTATATGTGCTGTAACGTTACTGACCACATCAGACGTGTGGTGATTAATGTCCTCAAAAGCAAAACTCAAGGTGACAGTGAGGCACTTTTGAAAGACCATTCATATAAAAATACACACTCAAATGTAAACATTTCGTGTGTTAACATTATTTTAGTGATACAATTGCTTACTATCTTTGTGTGTGTAAAGTTGCCATGACAACATACAACAAGTAGAAATAAAATATTTCTTAAATACATTCCTAAATAAATGATTTGACTTGATTTTTTAACCTCCTTGTTGGGTTTCTATATCGCCACGTGAGATCTGGACTTTTGACAGGAAATCTCTGGTCATTGGAATTGCTGTATTGGTGAAAACTACACTCAGAAATATATTCACAAATATATTTTCTCCCTAAGGAGGTGTAATGAACAATTAAGCTATCAAGAGAGAGAGTGAAATGCAGGTTTTTCCTCTTAATTATGTTGTCGAAATGATTTTCTGAGTGAGATGATCTATTTCTGATTTCCTATTAGTTGTACAATTATTATTTTTAGCAAAAATAAATACGATTTATTTATTGTGTATACTCTGTCGTCTTTAGTATGGTCGATATCCTAAAGGATTACTTATAGTTAACACATCACTTGTTAAAGATGACCTGTAGTTCTGCTTGAGTAGTTTTCTGCAGAAGTAAACAAATGTTAAACCCCTTCATATGTCTGAAATTAAACCAGCCAGTGAAATTAAACACATCTAAATATTAATGAACTCATCAAGAGCTGAATTTTGATTGGCAGAGTATTGGGCGAAATGAGTCACTCTGTGCGTAATCTTTTGGTGCGCGGAACAACTGATTTCACGCGCATGGTAATATTGTCTCTATGTTGACGAGCCTTTCTGCTGGTCCAGGAGATGGCGATATAAGCTTTGAAAGCGCTGTAGAAATGACTTAGTGGCTTTACCTAACAGATGCAGAGGTGACAGCGTCTTCATATTTCCCAGAAAATACAGCTGCAGGTCTACACACATCTACAGCGCACCGGCGGTCGTTCTCTTTGCGTGATGCGCGTCATGGTTTTGTGGCGTGCCAGGGGTTGTGGTCTTCGGATGCGGAGACATTTTAAACGTGAACTTCTAAATGGTTGTACCAGGGGGCAACCTATTATTATGCTTAAATACTAATCAAGAGTATTATTGTCTTATGAATTTAAAGCTGCATTACAAGCTACAACAGAAATAGAGATGCAGATGGCATTACACTCAGTGGTGGGCTTCTCCAAGAGGAGGGTTTAGTCGGGGTCGTTATCCACCCCTTTAACGCAAGTGTCCATGGAGCACGGAGATATCAGGAGGACATTACCAACGCAAGTCCTTCGCGGACACTTCGCACAGGCTTTGGTTAAAAATGCGCGGCGCTTGGGTCGCCAGCAACACCGTTATTTACAATGATGGGACCGCGCACCCAATCTCCAGCAGGTGAGAACGTCATGTCACGGGTGAGCGTGTTTCATGGCGCTGCATTACTACTTTTTCTGTTTATTAGGTTGACCACATCGCTTTAGAGCACAAGTATTCATATTCTTGATCTGTTAGAGAAAATATGTAAAATTGACAATCTGCTACATTTCTGATTCAGAATCCATTGCTTGAAAACATGGAACTCTGAGTAAAAGAACAGCAACTGTGGAAAAAGTGAAAATAAGCAGTTGTCAGTCTGATCTCTCTAATTTGGTTGGTGTAACTCTTATGTAGTCAGGTTAGCTGTCATAATAATTTATATTAAATGTTACTAAATGAAGCACATTTTATTTTACCTCACACAACAGTTTTTCATTGTATACAAGGCTATTTTCTGTCTCAAGTGGTATTCCGTTTAGAAATACTCTTTTTACAGATTGTAACCCTTAAGCAACGGTATTGTGAGAATTGTGCACTGTACTTCATTTTACCAATTGGCCATCAAAATCACCTCAACACCCACTCGTCACCGATTTGCACACTAATGTAGTCACTACTGTCATGACACACTCACGTACCTCAGAGAGTACAAACAGAAGCTGTGAGGGGAATTTTCTAGATTATAGATTTGTCACAGTATACAGAACAGGCAAACATGACACAGTGTGTTTGTAGTTCCTAAAGGGTATAATTGTTGGTAAACATTCTGATAAATTGTCTGTAAAGATTATTGTGTTATTGATTATTGATAGGGACTATTAAAGATTAAGAGGACCAGATTGACATTGTAGAAAATAATTTATATCAGTTATGAATAATTGATATGATTCTGAATCATTCTGTATTTACAACAGAATGGATTAAGTTGTTAACGGTAAGCTTACCGTACTGGTTTTTCTCATGCATCTTACTGTTGTTGCACTGTTGAGCATTAATACTCAGTTTCTCCTTATTCCTCTTCAAATCATCAGAGCCCAGCATGACTCCACCACGACATTCATCTGCTGCTGCTGACAGGTAAACCAAAGAAAATGACCTGAGCATTGCATCGGGAAAACAGAGATTGTGAGAGAGCAAGCCTAACTAACCGTAAACCCTGTACTGTAAATAAGAGCTGTTTACAGTACAGTTGTGCAGCCTTGTAATTGAATTATTTTAATGGTGTATTATATTACTGAAAAGTCATTATACAAATAGTATAATGTGAAGTTAATTGGATTCTTTCTTGCATTTCCTCCTGAGTTAAATTTTAAATACATTAAAAAGGAGGTAAATACTCATCAGTTACTAGTGGAGCACAGAACAAACATCCATCATTCTCAAAGCTCCTCACCCATTGTGTGTTCTTTATTACAAACTATTGCTCATTTGTTAAAACTTTCACCTCCCAAATGAGTTTGGTACTGTCAGCTCTTTGTACAGATTCATTCCACTGATATCAGAGGAGAAAATGCTGAAGTCTGTAGACTCATCTGGACTCTGTTACCGGTTCTTTTTGTCCACACACCCTTCAATCATGCCGAACATGTACATTGTGTTCTGCTCCACACTCCTACAAGTGCTCAGCTGTAGTCTGAACACTCTMAATGAATTATTCATGTTTTTTACATGCATAATGMATCATATATGATTGTAGGTACTGAAGATTTACCTGTTTCCTCAGGTTGCCAGCAGAGAGCGTTCAGAAGAATAACAGCAGTAATACTGGAGTGATTCTGGATATTTCCACGCTCAAAATGGCTGATGTGGACTCCGAGGTGCCTCCTCTACCTCCACGGTACCGCTTCAGAGATCTGCTGCTTGGTGATCAGTCATTTCAGAATGATGACAGGTAACATCAGACCGTGTCTTCTATAAGAAACTTCAGTCTGATCTCATACACACTTTACTGTTTGTTTAATGATATTGCTTTTTAATCTGGAGTTGAAAAATGGAGTTTACTCTTTCTGTCTGATCAGACCCAAATTGGTTTCACTGGTCTAATTCCCTGGTTTAATCTAATCCCATGTTGATTTAATCCATCTGATTTGGATGTAACTGCACAAGGCACATTTAGGCTTCCTGACGAAGCTTTTTTTAATGCACACACTTTAGGAGTTGTTTGATAATTAAACAGCATCACACAGACAGGAGAGATGATATTCTGAATATCACAGCTGTGCCAATTTGTGTGATATTGCTTTATAAACAGTTCTGTTTATACACTTCTTTAAACAAGAAGTTAATATTGACTAACCTGCGTTTCAGATAAAATTGAGTTGTTTTGTTTGCATGTTTTGATTCAATAAAAACTGTTCCTAAGCAGTACAGTAGCAAGTTTGTGATCTCACAAAACCTTCAATACCAAAATACACAAAACACATACGAGTGAAGTGATACACAGTGTATATAGTCTGCTTTATGAACATATATATATATATATATATATATATATATACATATACATATATATATACATGATATAATCTATGTAAGCACATTAAGCCTTACAGTGCATGTATTTTGCCTGTGCTAGAGTCAAGTCTGTGTGTTGGGTTAGGAGGAGCTGTCCTCCGCTGTGGTGCTGAAGTTACAGGCCAGCAGAAGCCATTTAAATGTTTCTTCTGCTTCTTGAGCAATGACTCAATCTTTTGTGATGCACTCAAGGCTGTGGCACACAGTCAAGACTGCCTGGGTATCAGAACGCCGTTGTACCTTATGTAAATGGCTGTGGGCCGTTGTCTCAGATCGTGTACAGAAACCGCAGGTGGAATTCAGGTGAACTTTAAGAGTTTGTTTGGAGAATTTCATGCTTTTCAAAACAGTTGGCGCTTTGAGTGGGATGGCAGTAGCCTTAAAAGGCATAAATTTATCTGATACCTGATTGTTGCATGTGAACGTTTGATTAACGTTTATATTACTGATGTGGTATCAGCTCTCAGTCTTCAGGGCTATTCTCTGTGTATTTCCTGCGGTCACAGTGTCAGTTTTCCCCTCCAATGAGTGAAAGTACTTTATTATCCAACTGTGGTTATAAAGTCACATTGATCTGTTTATCTGTAATGCATCTGCTCGTTTTTATGTTGCTCCCTGCTTCTGTTTGGTAATTCAGTTAGTGGAAGAAGATAGTGGAAGAAGATCTTCATAGGATTCATCAGCTTGGTTTAGTTGGGTAGTCCAACAATGCTTAAGGCAACAGATAAGCATTACTGTTTTCGGACCATTCCAGTAATACTCTTTATTATACAATGTGGAGGGTGTAAGCAGTCCTTGTTTCTCACTGCTAAAATCTGCTCAGGTTATTATGAGTGATGAGTTTTATTCAGTTCAGGTCATTTAATGAGGACACTACATTATTTATACTCACTAAGCCATAGTGACTCAAGCTCTCTTGTAAAATTAAAGCACTGAAGCACTACAGCTTTCTGCTGGTGCGCAGGGGAAAGTGAGGTGACCTGTGGTTTTCTGCTGGGTTGTCTTCTAGTCAGGGAGAAATGAGATTCTCCTCATGATGTGCTTATAACACGAGGCCATAGAAATAATGACATCTCTGAAAAACATGAAAGAGAAAAAATCTATTTACCAATGTATAATCCTAATCTGTTTCGCAATGTTAACGTTATTTATAAACCTGCCAGAAATATTATTTCATTTTCAGAATATTTGAATGTAGTGAAAAATGTCAACGTTTTGTAATATCATTTAAAATGGTATTTTCTGCATTTGGAGACAAAGCTTAGTATTTCAATTAATTCAGTCACTGACACATCTTACCCCAAATCTTACATTTTGAGAAAATAAATATGATTTAGCAGTTTGTGGCTAATCCTTGAAGTGGTTTAACTGGCCCTTTGTAAGCAACTAAATTTGTCCACAGTTTGCTAGATTAAGGAAGCCACACAAATGACCATCTGACACATCTTACCCCCCAAGCCATAATTCTGGGCTTACTCTGTCGCTGTGAGTTGAGGGGATATACTGGATGTACTGTAAGTGCAACAGCACAGTTTGCTTTTGATCACAGTTGATTATTTCAGATTACAGGGTGTGTGTGTGTCGGAGTCAGAGGCTAATGCTTTTGTTTCAATTATGATTTAGTATGTGTGTGTGAAGCTTGCTTGTGTCTGCATTAAAGGCAGAAATGAGGCGTGTGTGTGTGTATGTGTGTGCCAGCGTGCCCCTCTGGTTATCTCTGAGGTCTCTCTCTCTAAATAGCCTCACTGTTCCAGCATTATGGCTGTTGAGGTGTGTGTGCGTCTAGCTGTGTGGGAGCTGGAGGGAACACAGGACATGCTCTCGTGATTAAATGACTGTGCAGAACAGCAGCTGTGCTTGATGGAACTCATCTCAAGCATTCGAATGTGACTTGAACTAATCATGTCAATCATTGTACTTTCAGTGGAGAAACGATTGTGTGTTATCTAACATCAGAACGTTGTACTGCAGCATTATTGAACAATCCTCCAAACATTCTGGATACAAAAATCTAGTTTAAAATCACCATGAAATCAAAAATATCTATTCTTATTTTTTATTAAATGTTTATTATGAATGATTTATCTGTGCGTGTCATTATTTTTTAAATTCATGTGCCCTTGTAATCTTTTCCTTTCGGCTGTTCCCTTTTAGGGGTCGCCACAGCGAATCATCTGTCTCCACCTAACCCTATTATCTACATCCTCTTCCMTCACACCCACTAACTTCATGTCCTCATGTGCCCTTGTAATATTAGATCATAATCATTATTTTTTCAATTAATGTGCTTTACTGACTGTAAAATGGCCAGACAGTTTCCATTCCTACAATCAACCAATTAAGTCCCGCCTTAAATGTGTTCCCCATCTAGAAGCGGATGTCGTTCCAAATCATTGTGGCTTTCTTTCATCTGTGGAACAGACGAGGACACTTTTTTCACTATGAATTATGAACTATATTCCAGATTTTCTGAAGCTGTGGAAGTGTTTGTGTGATGGACAGGTTGTATTTTCACAGCTATTACAAATCTCTTGTTCAGGAAATGTTCAATTTGTGCCAAAGGAAACTTTTATTTGAATTGATCAAACTGTTTGCCTCTGAAGGAAAGAGACATAGCAGAGCTTTGGTGTAACAGAGGACTTCTTGAGCTGTCAGCTGGTAACATCATCACCCAACAAATAGCAAACAGTGATGACAAAACAACACTGAAACACAAAATAAGCGACCAGAATTTGGGAGAATATTGTTCGTCTACATTGTATATGTATTGTTGTGTTAGACTGATGTTTCTGTATCATCTGTAGGGGATGAAATCACTCTGGAGGCTCTTAAATAATCTCAGTCGTACTGCGTCAGTGTGGAGGTGTTTTCAAGTGTGCTAATATTTGGTGCTGATGATTGAAAGGTAAGGGGGCTTTCAGGCAGTTCTTCAGCTGTTCCTCTGTGATGCAGTCTAGACTAAAGGCCAAGGTAGCCTCTGCGTCACAGCGAGTGGGCGAGATCCATTTATTGTCAGAAGATCCATCGCTCGCACTGCAGCCACTGGATACAGTGAGCTGTGTTCAGTGAGGTTTCGTCTTTATGTAAATCACAAACCTTTTTCATTTAGTTTTGCTTTGTATGCCAAGAATGCAGGAAATGTATGCGGAGCTGCGTTGCTTGGCTCACTATTGTGATCACTTTCAGTTAGTCTACACTGGTAAAAAATGTTTAGCAACTAGTACTTTATAGTATGTTTATAGTATCATTTATTAAACAATAGCCATGTTATGTTTTCATTTTAAAACAAAAGCAACCATTTCAGATGTGATTTCTAAACGATCCATCCTGATATGTTGAGATGCTTTTGTCTTAATGAAAATATTCTGGCAGCGCTGCAAACAAACCTCAAGCTCCAGCTTGCCAATGAAAAGCTGATATCGTCGAAGCCCTGGCGGTTATCAGTGATGAGAGATATTGTGCAGTCACATAACATAAACCCAGCCAGTATAAACCAAGAGGTTTAACCAAGACCGGCTGACTGCACAATATGCCACTTATTACATGGTTACTTGCCTCATAGTTAAATAATTACGCACAAAATGTTGTTATAAGAGAGCATATTTGATTTGTTAATATTTTATTAAGTAAATACTTTATTGAGCAGCACCGGTAGAGCGGCCTGGATGAGTCTGATATCTCTAATCCACAGATGTGCTGTGAAGCAACTGACCAATCAGAATTGAGAGAGAAGGAGCGACAGAACGTGTGTTTATGTGTGTCTCACTGCTCAGCTGGTGTGAAGAGAAGTCTCAGAGGTTCAGAGCTGCTTCGATTCAATCCTCTCATTAGTGCTCGAGCAATTTCCCCAAGACCGTCAAACAAAACTGCTACCTTTAATCTTATACTGCCATCTCACATTACACAGTCATCTGCTTCAGCTAATGCTTCAATATACAATTTTGTCCCTGTGGAATATTTTAAGGAGGTTCATAAAATATTATTTGCTGTCTAAGAAACAAAATTAAGTGGCAGTGTGTAATTTCAGCACAGTTGACTAAACCGCTTTTCCAGTAAAAGTAATAAAAAAAATTAGTAAGACATATGAGAAGCAAAACAATCAACGCACGTCAATCAATAAGACTCTGTAAGTCTTAAAAGAGCCAATGAAGTGGACAGACAGGAGTTTGAAGGTCTGGAGGTGTGACATGTATTGTGGAGCTGAACCATGTAAAGCTTTGAGAGCAAACAGTAGCACTTGATTCTCCTCTTAAAGCCAGTAAAGAGCCCCAGACTGGTGTAATCATTTCCTCTTTTAGTGCCTGTCAGAAGCTAAGCAGCTGTGCTCTGAACGGGCTGCAGGCAGCACAGATGAAACTGAGATATTCTGATGTACAGTATATAGATTTAAAAGTGTGAGACTATAAAAGCAGGTACTGTGGTTTTATGTGTGTATGTTTTATGTACTCATATTATATTATAGTAGATGTTTTCTATCCAGGGTGTGAAATATATTAATTTTTGCTGTCTTCTGCTGTTGGTGACGTCATAGCTGGTGCACCAGCCTGGAACAACATGTTCTACCATCTACTGCACTTACTGTCCATCATTTCTCACATGAGCACGCCCACCCCACACGTCAGTCAAAATCCTGCATGTCTGTTTGATGAAGCCGCTGTACTGTAACTTGCGATTACCGACTAACATGCAGATTGTTCTTGTGTGTGTTCTTGAGATGCTTTCACCCAATCAGCATTTTCAAGGTTTCATTTGTTTTGCAATTTTAAACTTGTGAGTCTGAAATTATCTCTGGAACCAGGTGCCCATAAAGCAAAGACGGCAACATGCTGGTTTGTAGTTCTGGGGCTGCATGCAGCAGCCAAGTAACTGCCATCCAGATGAATGGAAACGCTAATGGAAAGCTCGCTCCAGCTATAACAGACAAACAGAGCCATGTTTTATTAGTGCCTGAGGAAAACAATCAACCATTGGCTTACTTATAGTCACCACTTTACATTCATCTTGGATTTACAAAACGACAAAGTTCACTTGTCAGATAACACTGTTGTTTTTAAATATTGGGACACCGTTAATATTGTAGAATTGAGATAGTAAGCACAGGATATAAGGAGTAATGTACATTACATATCCGGACCTGGAATAAACGTGTTGTGGTCGCCAAGTGTGTGTTGTGGCCATGACAACTTGTATTAGAGAGATGACTGTGATGCTGGTTATCTCAGTTAAACAGTCCACCTGCCTCGTCTGCCATTTTGAATTGTGTGACACAGCGCTGATCAGTGTGTCAGTGTCATTCTCTGGCCATTCTCTGAAGCCCTGTTCATTCTGACACATCGTTCACATGCAGAGACGACAGCATAATAGCATAATAGCAACTCTCTGATTAATTATTCAACCATCCTTATACAAAAATGAGCGCCTGTAATGGGATTAGCCACAGAGTCTCATAAGTATTTCTGGAATATTGTGATGAATGCATAGCAATAACAGACAAGCATTTCCTTACTAAATAACAGGTGTAATTTCATCCCTGTTTAATATTCACTCACAGCTCAGTTTCCCCTCATTCCTCTTGTGTCATGTGAATTATGGCAGGTACTTTCAGATTTGCACCCAGCAATGGTTCTTCTCATCTAGATGTCTTTTGAGTTTTTTTGTTTCTCAGTTTTTCTATCTTTCTTGCCTTTAATGAACAGCAAGAATGTGGCGTTAGAGGTAATCCTCTAAAACATCCATCTGTTACAGTCTCCCACCAGACCTCCAGAGAGTTTATTATAGACCCTCTCACACACGCTTCAGTAAGACTATATAAAGATGCCAGAGTTCATGAAGAGTACATGAAGAGCATCGTAGTTACGCTCAGCCTCGACAGTTATGATGATGTGAAAATGATTTTGGTGGCTATGCAATAGCAGAGCAAGAATCTCAGTGTAAAACAGAGCGCTGTTCTCAGGCGTGCAGCGGGCTGCTGGTTTTGCTGGTGGGTGACCTCATTTGACTGAACCCCATGGGGCTCTAGTGCTGATTCAGGCAGCTGTTGTATGAATCTGGAGCTCTCTGCTCTGTTGTAATGTGTAGTGACGGGAAATCTTCCTCTCGCTCGAGACCTCCATCTGCTGTTCTGGATGAGGCAGTGATCAGTGCTCTGTTGTGACAGATGATTTGCTCTGTGCTGTCTCAAGTTTCAAATAATCACCTTCAAATAATTTATGATTAATAATAGAACAGAATAATACAGCTATGCACCAAGCCATCACACCTCATGCACAGTCATGTATTTTCATCTTTAGAGACCTGTGTTGCAAACTGTTACAATGTAGCTATTAAAATTTGCTACTCATCTGTCATGTCTTGTTACTATTGTAACGTGTGAAATAAGTGCTGTGTAATGTTTGCTACAACATCATTTAAAACCTCCAAACAATACTTTGTGTATGAACACAGAGGTAAATGTAAGTGTAAACAGGAACCTTTGTACTTCTAATGTTTACTTCTGTGTTTACATAAATGTAAACATCTTATTTAAATAATACAATTTCTGTGTTTAAAGAAATGTATTAAAATGTATTCCCTGAAAACAAACATATTATCATCTTACATAGTTTTGCCTAATAAAAGTGAAAAATAGCTTGAAGTACATATTTCCAATTATATTGTATTTAAGGATGTTTTTGGAAGTCAAGACAAAAACAATGATTTAGAAAAGTACTTTCAGTGAACATTTTACCTTCCTGGCAAACACCTTAAACCCTAAATTTAAAAACATCTTTTTTTATCTCAGCTGCACTGAGCTTACAGGTAGTTTGTGCCACTTCTGATCTCATTCAAACCAAAACACACTGACAGCAGCAACACCGCCTGAGGGTGCCTTAAGAACACAGTGCACCTCTTCAACTGACCACAGCGTGTCGCTGTGATGTTTCACTGGCAGAATTCCCTGTCTGCTCATCTCGTGATCTAGTATTACAAGCAGCTCTAATAGACCGAATGAGAGCAGAGATGTGCTGACGTCACTTCACACAGAAGGGTGTGTGAGAAGTTTGCCTGCAGCTGTGTGCTTGCTTGTTTTTAATGTGTGATCTGTCATGATTTGCATCAATCTTTAAAGGTGTGTGGATATTTGAATATAGGTAAACAAGTAAAATTGGACATTTTTGAACAGTAGGTGTAATACATGTTGTGATTAAAACAACATTGTACTGTACAGCACAGTGAACCACTGTAAGTGAAAAATAGTATTTAAACAATGATTTTATTAATTTGCTCCTTACGTTACATTTTATGCATTTGACAGACGCTTTAATCCGAAGCGACTTTATCGTTACATGTGTTCCCTGGGAATCGAACCCACAACCTTTTGTGCTGCTAACGCCATGGTGTGTAATCTTTGCTACTGGGTTACTTTACAACCCCCAAATAATATTTTGCTTATGATCACAGAAGTAAATTTATGTGGAAATGGAGGTGTGCTATTACTTTACTAAGCGAGGTTAGTAAATGAGGTTGTGGTTTGTCACCTGGCAGGTGATATAGAATCAAATCCTACAGAATAAATAAAGGAGGCATGCAGTCTCTTGAGATAAGAATATCATG
>JAZGTI010009120.1:0-19254 GCA_036877585.1 Botia kubotai | reverse complement strand
TATGATACTGCAATTAAACTACATTTCGATTCTAAAATCAAAAATCTATTAATATTTTATTATAATAAATAGTCATTAGCTTTTAGATTTCCTTCACCAGACTAAAACAGCATGGAAACTTTGTCTAGAACAGGACGAGCATACTCTGCTCTGGTGCTTCAGTTAGTGTGAATAATTACAGGCAGAAATGTCTTGTCATCACTGCAGCCTTTGTTTGGATAATACTTTCCACCTCACTCCAGGAGACCAGCATCACCTGCAGTTGATTTATTTCACACTGAAAGCAAGCATTGACACTACAGTTATGCATGACTGCTACGAACATGCTCTCAGTAGATGTATAGACATACACATACAAGATGCTAAAGAGCTTGTTTTGTCTAGATGTATGCAGCCTCTGGTGCTTTGCTTTTTAGGGTTATCAAAATGGTGTTTACTGAACTGGGAAATTAGTATAAACAACCCTGCTGAAAGCTGATAGCTGTGTTTTGGCACATGCTAGATGGTTTCTAGGTGGCCTAAGCTGGTCATTAGCTTGTCTATGCTGGTCATTAGCAGGTCCAAGCAGGTAACCCATCTTGGACCAGCAAAAACCAGCTACCAGATGATCATATTAATTATAAGTAGTCATGGTGTTTTTTGAACCTGTTAACTTTTACTACAGACAGTCTTAGTTTGTCCTACTACAGAGCCTGTATATGGCTCCAGGTTTTGTATAAATGTAATGTTTGTTTGTTTATTCTGTATTTTTTGTTGGGTGGTTGATGTTTCACCTTCTGCGTTACATCTTTATGTCTTGTATTGCAGGAACATTTGAAGTCAGTGAACAGCCAGCTAAGATATTAAGCCTCACATTTTTCCACATTGTTTAACTGAGTAGGTTAGGTCCTAGAATACACAAGACTAAATTGAACCCAAAGTTAACAAGATCACTGTCAAAGCCTTTGTCACCCTCTCTGTCGTATGTCACAGATAGACTCTAAATTCTCTTCTACAGACTTCAGCAATTCACTGGTGAAATTACGTCTACATGTTATGTCTTATTTTGCAGCTTGCTGCATCTGCCGTCCTGGCAGATTTATAAAAGAACGCCAGTGTAGCGTTTAAAAAGCCTGCAGACACCTTTGTTTCCCTTCATGTCTGTTCTTTCCAAATGGGATGGAAGAAAAGCTCACTCCACAGTCTCTCGCTTCACTGTGGCAGGAGTTCAGGTTCCTGTCAGGCCGATGAAGGACTATTCCAAGACTTAAAGTCCACTTCTGGCCCGGACTTTAGCACATTTGTGGAACAAGCAGCTTTAGGCCCACATGAAAGAAAAATTAGCCAAAGCTCTGTGGGAAAACACTTATAGAAAGGCGGCTATTGAGCGCCTGATTAATTAGGAGGCGTTTTTATGGGTGCCGTCCATTTCTTGTACACTGGCCTCCTTATGGAAAAGAACTTGGGGAACTTGCATTGATAATATCAGCCAATGATTTTTCATTGTCTTTGCCAGCCAATAGAGTGGAGTGGCATATTTTGTTGATATGGTTTTAAGGGTGTAAGTAACTCGAAGATGTCATGGTCTAGATGTCTGGATCTCTGCTGGACAGTTACCACTGTCTGTTGTGAGGAGTTGTTGTTGTGTTTATGTTTATCAGTGTTGGGAAATGTTATTCTTAAAGTAACCCTTTGCAATACTGCGTTACTGAAAGCAGGAAAATAGGTTTTGTATTTTGTATTTTTAATTTGTCATTGCATTGCATTTGTCGGTGGAAAACTTATATGAAAAACTCAATGGTATAGTGTAATTTTAACAAAAGACTTAAAAAACTGTATTTTTTTGCCATAAAGTAGTGGCATAAAAAAAGTCACCAAGCGTACATTGTGTAATGTAAATGTTCAAAATTTGAGGGGAATTCATGTAAAAGTAGTTCTACAGGACGTCTTACATTTTAAATGTTTCAATAAGGATCAGTGTATTGTTTTCTTCAGTTTACAATCATTATTTAACAGTCATTAATCTACTAACTAATTTACCAATATTCACCTTAAATTTATGAACGTATGCCTCAAAATCTGTGGTGCTTACAGCCCATCTTGTAAGACATTATCTTGACATTTATACGTATATTGGCTGTACCGTCAGCCAGCTTTATGGAACTGCTTTCAGTATTGAGGCGATACATGTCTAACAGTAAACGCTGTCTGGCAGCGTGTTTCCCCCTCAGTCCATTACAGCTGAACCAAACACCCTGCAGCCCTGTTAGAAAACTTTCCCACGGAGGACAGCTGTGTTCTCATGTATAATGCTGTGTATTAGGTGGCCTCTGTCTCTCTCTCTCTCTCTCTCTCTCTCAGCTGATGAATGAAGCATGTAGTATCACCACGCTCGCTTACAATCCTGTGCCAAGTGGACCTCCACACACAGACACATGCACACAAATGCATGTACACAAAGCCTTATGGGACAAATCCTGTTTTCTGTTATCTGCTCTGTCACACCATGCACTGTAGTGTGGACCAGACAAGTCTTGATCATGCGGACTTGAGGTTGTACAAAAGTACGTTATTGCGTTCAAAAATAGTTAGCAATGGAAGAGAATGCAGAGGTCTCAAGACACAAGATGAAATTGGACTTATTTTTAAGTTGACAGGATGTCGTAAATTGCAAGGCATGTCTGTATATATATATTAAAAATGTTATTTTGAAAGTTTGTGGAACGCTTTAAATGTCGAGTTTAATAGACATTGTATTAACGTTACCATTATAAGAATGTCATTCAAACCTTTTTTTTTATATATATGACATACAATGTTAAAAGAGTTTAACCAATGTTGCTACAAGAACATTTTTTTGATAACTTTAAGAGACCCTTTAGAGAACATTAGCCAATGTTCTGAGAACATTCCCTTTCAGCTGGGTTGTCGACCCTAGTTTTATAGGCTTGTAAGTGCAGCTGATGGGTTGTTTCCCACCGGGACCCTTCCTACATTAGCAGCTCAAACAAAAAGGCAAAGCTATTGAGAGATGCCATTGTTAAGTGAGTAGATTAAGAGTTACTTCAACCCTAATCCCTGTCATTAGTTCCACTTCCCTGTCTTTCCTTGTCTGTAGCTCAGTGGTTAGAGCATGGCGTTAACAACGCCAAGGTCATGGGTTCGATCCCAGGGATTGCACATACTCAGAAACAATGTATAGTATAATGCAATGTAAGTTGCTTTGGATAGAAGCGTCTGCCAAATGCATAAATGTCTTAAAAGCTGCTGGTTTGGTCCCTTCACACTCAACTAGTTGCAGTACTAACTATGTCATGTATATAATGTAACATCTCTGGCCACAGGCACAGGTGTGAAACGTGGACCTCACGAAACAGGGCTCACTTTACCCCCGCTGGCCTTTAGTTTGCACATTCTTGCTGGATCATGATGTTTGCGACACGAGAACGAAACACCCTGTGAGAAAAATGCTTTTGTTTGCGGTTGTGGAATGGCCATTATGTTTCTGATACTGAAATGTGATTGGATGAGCTGTACTCATCCAAAAGCCTTAGTAACCGTACAACAGTTGTATAATAATGACACAGTTACTGCTCTTAGATTACTACAGCAACACAGACATGGAAATATTTAGTAATTTACGTAGTTATGTGTCATAACTAAATATACTATATGCTATATATTTATGCTATATATTTACTATAAATATACTGTATGTATTTTCACACACACATACATATATATATATATATATATATATATATGTATAGGTGTGTGTGTGTGTGTATGTGTAATTTTGTGGGATTGGCTAAAACAGGATTATGAAATACAAGAATATTGCTCACACTTATGGTTTTCAAAGCGTAACCTTAAGTTTTAAACTTGTTAGTAACTTGTCCTGCACTGTGTAGGCTATGGATATGAAGCCAAATGTCATGCTAACCATAAAGACACCCTACAGTAAAGCTTAGAACCTGTAATATTTATAATACTGTAAAATGTAGAAAACCTACTTATTATTATTATATTTGTGACATATTTATTCATGGTTGGTCTCTACCTAAATTATTATCAACACATTTGTACCTCTAGCTCAATTCATTCTCATGATGTATATTTGAGTATTTAATAAGATTAAATCCACAACCACATGCAAACGTTTTCTATATAGCCAGTGAAACCCAGTCAGCTCTTACACGTGTAATTAAGTTGGAAGCTCTGGGAAGTGACCCAGCTTTAACCCAGTGGACCTGTAGCGTGTTGGAGAGCCGTGCTGTAGGGGAACAGATGTAGTGTAAAGAGAATCGCATCTCCCTGATCAAGCCCCAGGCTCTCCGCACCTGTTCGCTGGACGCAGTCACCAGTGACCTCAGAGAGTATTGAGTTGCCCATCTCAGCTTTGTTTTGTTTATCTCGTGCCATGTATTTTCACTTTTCGTGCCTCAGTGTGTTTATAATGTCAGTAATCAGACAGCGCTGGTGTAATTACTGCCTTTGCGAGAGGGTTGGCTGAGGATGAGGGCTGTGTTTTTTCCAGCCTCTAACTCTCGGCTTCAGAACACCATCATAGAACATTAATAAGACCTCACACCATGAAATATTGTTATGACCTCAGTTCTAACCTTAAAATTGGTAGAACCGCCCCAAAGAGAATCAATACTGCAAAAAAACATCTTCCTAATGTTTTTTTCTTGTTTTGTGGTAAAAAAAACAAGACAAATTAGCTTAAAACAGTTTTTGCGACTTCCTGAAAATAATTTTCTTGGTGTTTTAAGCAGAAACCTCAGTCGTTTTTTTAGATATATGCTTGAAACAACTGTGTTTGTCAGTGAGGTAAGAAAATAAATGTAAAATACTTTAGACCATTTCAAACCAGCTACCCAGCTAGCAATTTTAGGTTATACGAACATTTCGATTAATAACGTAAATGTTAAAAATGTTAATAATGTTAAAAAATGATATTTTGAGGAACACACAAGAACTACAACAAGTTCTAGGAACATATTGAGAAGCTTGGCAGCAAACCAGTGAAGTTGTTTTTGTTTTTCAGAGAACATGCTACAGGTAAGATCTCTTGAGTTCAACAGATTTTGATCTGTCATTCTCTGTCTCTCTCTCACTCTCAGAGGATTTGGATGACCTTCGTATGGAGGGGGTCACTGGCCTGGTGCCGTCTGGTAGTAAGTTCAGCCAGGGCCGAAGCTCGTACTCTTCAGAGCCGCAGGCCAAAGTCACTCTGAACATCTGCTCAAGGTGCGCAAGGTAAATATTGACACAATGATCGACAAGCTCTACTCAGCTCAATGACTTCACCTCTGACCACCACAGTTTCCCTTGCCACCTCGACAAACCTCCATTTAACAAGTCAAGCGGTACAGACAATGTGAACAATGTTATCTTCAGATCCCCACCAGAATGCTCTGCAATACATCTTTGTCAGGAAACGAGTCAAATACACTGACCTTTGTTTTTTTAAAGAGGCTGCAACCGAACCCTTTTCAGCCAGGATATGAGGCCAACCATCGCATTCCAACAGTCTAAAATTAAGCTCTGAAAGCTAAAGGTGAATGATTATACTCAGAGGTAACCCAGCTAACAATTTTACGTTGTAAGAATGTTTCCTTAATGTTTCCATTAAGTAACAGAAACATTAAAAATGTTCTAGGAGCGTTCAAAATGTCCAGTTTTTTAGACATTGTTTTAACATTATTGCTTGTATATAAGAACGTTATTCAAACGTTTTAATTCTGTAACATTTCTAAAACATTCCAGAAAAAGTGCTACTAATGTTACTACTGCAAGAGCGTTCTTTTAGAGAACATTACCCAACGTTCTTTGAACGTTTATTGTTAGCTGGGTATGAGGGCCACCCATTACATTCCAACAATCTAGAGTTAAGCTCTTCGAGCTAAAGGTAAATGAATATACTCTGAGGTCATGCAAGACATTCATCACCCTTACAGTAGGTGACTATGAAGTGTGGACCTACCTTAGGACTACCTGCAGATCTAGCCCCCCCATCTTAAGAGCATTGCCAAAATCAGCTTGTATTTACATGGCCCACGAGCAGCGATAGTCTTCATTATCACTTGTTTTTCAAACATGCTTCCTGTTTTGTAGTTCGCAACTGAGCAGAGGGATCGAATTTTGCGCTGTTGGCTGAGATCGGGCGATTGTGTCCGATGCCAGAGTTTGATGAAACCAAATCTGTTAGGTCAGATGGCTGCCACACTTCTTCATCTATTCACATATGTTTTGTTCGGCTTTTTCTTTTTGTTTTTATTTCTGCCCCTTATCAGATTCACAACGGACACATAAAACATTCTTTTCAGTCTGCGAGATCCCGAACGCATCTTCTCCTTGACGGTTAGCCTAACGTTTATCACATGATCGCTGTTTGTTTGCTAACTGTTTATCAAGTCAGTGTGGAAGTTTGTTTGTTTATATCATGGGTTAAACATGGAGGATTGTGGACATGGCCCACCATGGATGGTTATCTAGAACAGAGCTAGGCTTTCTTTTGCTTCTGGCTGTGTGAAGTCAGGCATATTTTCTGTATCACACTACATCCAAAACTCAATGCTGAGCCAGTAATTCGTAGATGCTTAATAGTCATTGTTGGCAACTCAAAGGTAAAGGCTGGATATAAGAGAAGGACATTGATGCAGATCGCTGTTTTGAATTCTGGATGCACAGTGGTGCTAGAATAATCAGGCTGAGATGTCCTCTGCTTCTGGAAAGATGAGTGTGGTTTGTTTGGCAGAGAATCGATTGCATCACTCATGCAAGATACACAACGGTGCTTTTCAAAGTCGACACTCCACCGTGAAGTTCTGCTGAACGCTTCCATGTAAATGAGTGGCTCTCTCAATACAGTAACTTACTGTGTGAGAGCCAGCTAACGAGATCCTTTCACCTCCAAAGACTAAAGACAAAGCTAAACCTGGACAAGGGGTAATATTTGTATTGCTCTTTCATAGTCCAGGAATCTTAATGGAGTTTTCAGTTATGTTTCATTAAAGTATCGACTTAAACATGTATGCATTTGGCAGATACAGTAATTTGATGTTGGGAGATATTTGGCGAGAAGTCATCGGAGATCTTTTCTGAAACTCTTGAGATTAGGGTTTACTTTTCAAGAGACTTGAGCAAAAGTCTCCATGTACTCTCAGAGGACTCTACATGTGCACACCAGTCTTTTGTCTGTTTATTTCCCTTAACTGACCCTCGATGTTTGTTTGGACACCTGGAACCTTTTCAGTGTCACACAGACCCACCTTGCGATGCACAAACAAACACAGCTAAAGAACTTGCCACAAACTATGCTCATATCCCTGTGTTGTTCCTTCTCACTTTCTTTGCCTGGGCATGTTAAGAAACCTTTGGCAGCATTTTCCACATTTTCTTAGGCTCAGACGCAGGATTGCTTTTATCTGGACATTTGTTATCTCAAGTGGTCAACGAGTGATGCAGACTGGAGCTTAGAGGGGTCAAAATATTCCACACTATTCCAAAGTCTATCTGTCAGATTCTGTGATTTGTTAGGTGCGTCTATACATGCAGCAATAATGTGAGTATTGGTGCTATTCTATATTGAAGGCAGGATAGGTGATCTTTTTTCAAAGCTAGCTTGCTGTTTCTAACTTCTCCAAAATTGCCTACCCCACCTTTAAATAAAATTATTATTGAACCATTTACCGTATCTGTACTGTTTACTGTTTCTTATTACTTAAATTAAATTAAATCAAATCAAATTTGATTATTGCAATCCAGTTTAGAAATTAAATAAATGCATCAAAAAATCCAATTCACTATACAAGCTTATACTGGTAAATGTTATTTTTGAAATTTCCTAAGAAAAATATTTTTATAAATCAAAATAGTGCAGTCCACACAGCTACTAAAACCAAAACATACATAAATTAGATTTTTTTTTTCAGATGAACTGCAATATGTCTACAAACATCAGTCATGACGATGCTTAAACTTGTTATGAAATATAAACGTATGATTTGTTATGTGTTCTTAGCTCAACTAGATCTCCTGCAGGGATCACCATTGCAGGAAAAGGTCATGGGATTTATTTCTTATCTGCCTGAATCTGTCGTCTGCACATGATGAATGAGGTGGCAGACGACAGACACACATACTTAGAACAACAGTTCATCTGAAAGTACCAGAATGATAGATGTGACATTACTGACCACATGAGAGCAAAATTACTTCATTCAAGTACTCGCAGTACATTACATTTAGAGTCTGGCTAAGATTGATCGCTCTTAGATATGTTTGCATTTATGCATCTGTCAGATGCTTTTATCCGAAACAACATATAGTACAATGTATAGTACAGTGTTTACCTCACGATGCAAAATAAGTTTATAATAATGACTTATAATTTGAGCTGTCTGGTTGAATTCCCAGAGAAATAGGACATGACTTAATTTGACTTCAACATACATAGGGTATGTAAAGTAACCAGCAATTTTATAGCAGTTGTTTTTTTGTCATCATGCTTAATGGCTGGTCTGATCGCATACAGGTAAAGGCATGCAGTGGCATCGCTGAGAAACATGAAATGAAACAAGCCTATTATTATTATAAATCACCGCATGTAGTGATTTACAGTTCTGAAGCAAAACTGCTCCAAAATAACAGTATAAAAATACAGCATTGTTGAGGAATAAGGTGTGACAATTATGGTGGTCCTCATTTTACAGTCCTCTAGGCAATTTGTAAGGAGAAATATCTGAGATACAGGAGACTAAAACAAACGTTTCCATTTGTTCTCCATTTAATTTCATTGCTGTCTAGGAGAAATAGGGATATTACAGATATCCTGTCTAAGAAGCTTCTTTCCTGTGAATGTGCTTTTTGTCATTTTTGGAGCTTGACAGCCCCTGGACACTTTCATTATATGGTATAAAGTAATGAAAACAATTTAATTAGAGTAAACGTAACTATTTAAGAAACATTTAAGTCTTCAATCCCAGCATCCTTTGAGATAAACTATGTTTGCTTGTGACAGCCGCACTGTTTAGCGATTGACAGTAGACTGTTGTCACGTCTTAAGCGTTCCCCTATGTTACACCTTGTCTACATTCCACCCTGCCCGTATATCCTCATCTCTCCCCCTCAAAAGTGATAAGTCAAATGTACTGCTTTGGCTCGGTCGCATTACCTTTTATGAATAAAGACTCACTGTCTCCACTCGTTCTCATCCAGCAAAGACACTGGGTAGAAACGGAGATTTTATTAGGCACGGATCCATTACACAGTGTTCTTTCATACCCTCAGCAGAGAGTTTACTGTTAAAGATGAAACCGATAGTACTTTCACCGTTATCTGTTATCTAGCTATCATAACTGAGGAGAAATACAAGACGCTCATATGAAATAAAAAGCTGTTTTTCTTACACTGATGCTCAGTTCTGTATTTTGTTCAGGCTTCAGGGGGACAGCCTCACTCCTGGAAGACCAGAAGAGGAACCAGAACTGCATGTCTCAGAGCAAGCCGTGCCAGAAATACCTGGTAGGTACCAAAGGCCGTAGCTTAAAATCTTTGGGGCCCTGGAGAATATAAGGCTACACCAATGGGCAAAATAAAGAACATAAATGTATTTTATTGTATTATTTATTTATACATTTGTGATTTTCATGTTCATTTTTCAAACTGAACTTCACAGAGAACCTTAGTTGCCCCCCATCACAGGGCTTGAAGACACCCCACCCTGCCCGCTACTCTTATTGTGTCACACAAGTCTCTTAAATCACATATCATAGCCAAACAGATCAGGTTTATGTGAGTACTGTATCATGTTATGCTTTCTGCCGCAAGGGGCAGGTGCTTGAAAATTAGTTTTTTTGTGTGCGAGTCACTTACTCTTATTGTGGAGAAATTGAATCTCTCTATTGTCTCTCATGGGGCCCCTTTAGTGCCGTCACCAAAGTGTGTGAGCGTATCTTTGTGTGTGTGTGTGTGTGTGTGTGTGTGTGTGTGTGGTAAACCCACTGTGCTTTTGCTTCTGGAACAGGTCCATTACCCATGGTGACAGAAAAACTACCAGTAGCAGAAGATCTACAGATGGCCTCTCAGGTGACAGGGCAGGTAGGTGATCTTCACCCAAAGAAAACTGTTTATTATATCACTTTCCCTCAGTCATTAACAGCAATAGCATCATCGCCATTGTGAACGTCTGTCAGAGGGACAGTTAAAAGCACTTAGATCATTCTCCTGGAAGGACTGGCCCAGGCGTGACTTGACTATTTGTCTCTGCGCCTGTCAGCCTAGAGGGGACGTTCCCCTAGAAAACAATGAGTAAGACCTTGTCGTGCAAAAACGGTACATTGTGTCTGATTAAGCTGCTGTTCAAAAAGCGCAGGGTTTGGACAAACACAATCTTGGCTGTTGACGAGGTGAGAAAGCGCGCGAGAGTCGCGTCCTCCTCACAGAGTATCATGTTGTTGATGGAATAGTGTTCGTTTACATTTGAGAGTGGGGTCAACGAGGATACCTGTGTTGCAGAAATCCCCCATTCCATCAAAGCTGTCAACGAAAGCCACCAGAGACCCGAACAAATTTCCAACATGGAACACAATAACAAGACTCTCCCTGTGTTCTGACATAGCAGAAAATGCTCTTAAAACCTCACGGGAACTTAACTGTATACAGGTTTGTGTCACTGTAGCAACCTCGAACTCTTTCTAACCCGTCACGAAGTGGTTATTTTCCTATCAGCAGAGAGAGCGGCTATAATTACAGAGGGAAAAGTGTTGGAAAAATGATTAGGAATTGTTGGCGGAGTTGAGTGTGGAAGCTTATGAGCTGAGAACTCCAGACAGAGTGGCAACAACGGGGGTGTGAGGCTTCTTCATTTTTTTATTGGGAACAGACTCGACTCTGCGTTTACCCAGGGTTCCCGAGAACCATTCCACAGAGTAAACAATGCCATCCAGATACCGCGCGGTGCAAACTGTAGCCTGCGGGATAGATCTGGCGCTCCACCTTTTTCAAGACTTTGCGCCATTTATTACCAAAACATGTTGTCGCTTAGAAGCTCTTTTATCTTGCTGTGGAAACGTATGAGCCAAGCTTTTGGGATAGAAGGTGTTACCCAATTTCAAGAGCTCCAAACCACAACTAAAGTAGTTGCACAGTTTAGAAATATTCCAACCAATATTTTACTCAATCTGGCAGTCATGACCCCTCTCACCTCTAAGAAAAATATGCTGATGTAAGATAAGTGTATGACAGAGAGTGTGTTAAACCTGAATACCATATACTTCTATGGTCACACTTTTAAGTTTTTTAAATTTGTGTAGAAATACTTCAGACAATTTCCACAAAAAAAAAACATTCTTCACAGAAGAAAATCAATTTTGTGTACAATTAGTGTAAAAATGATTAGGGACAATAAAGTATACATGGACAAATCAAATAGAATGTCGTATCTTAAAAGCAAATATACTAATTAAACTATGGGGCCCCTCCCATACTGTTTAAAAGCTAATGAGGCCCCTGTGCCAGACTCTTTGCCCACCCTGGTTTAGGGCCTCATGCACACTCAGGTCTGCGTTCTCATTCACACAGTAAGGCTCTCTTTACTTTGGCTTGCATTTTTTAAGACCTGTCTCTCTTCCTGAAAGAAAAAAGAGCGAAGGAGACAGGGTGTGAAAGAGGCCCCTCGTCTATAGATTAAGCCGTGCCAGTGAGCTAAGAGCAAAATGACTAATGTTTCCCAAATGGACCGGCGAGTGTGAAAAGATCAAATCACCTACTGCAGCTTTCTAAAGCTTAATGTGCTTGTTTTCTGTTTAATTGCTTATTTTGGGCTCTATTTGAAAGGCGAATGCGACTTGTCTTTCTAATAGCTTGTTACTTTAACTAGTCCTCAGAGGTTCGCTTTACTCGCCACCCAAAATGGCACGGAAAACAAAACGTAATGCTTTTTATGAGCTGAGTCACGTCTTTGGACAACAATAGTCGTGGGTGCTGTATCTTCTGTGCTGATCTTTTACAAGCTGTAACTCATGTTCTTTGCACCATAAATGATGCTCATGATGGGTGGAGATGCTTATGGGCTCCAGATTGCCTAGAGCATCCTGGGAAGGTTTGGCCTTTGGATAACCTGTGTTTTTCAGATCCAGTCTACTGGTTTTAGGGTCTATATTTTTGCTGTTGTTTAGAATATTATACCATAAAAAAAAATTCTATTCATATTAATTACATTAATTATGTTTAGTTTATGATTGATTTACTGTAAAAAATCAACGGTTGATTTTGTTGGAATATGGTGATGATTTGATGAAATGTTTAATTCCTAACTAATCGGAATTTTCTCATCATATGTGCTGAGAAAATGAAGCCTCAATCTAAAAAAAAATTCTTTAAATGATGAAATGATGTCTCAAATTATTTGAAAGATAACACATTATCTTGGCAGGTGAGAGCATTGAATATACAGTTAATTACAAAAAAAATATTTGTTTAATTTCAATATCATAGAACATAATCTGATTACTTCCATATGGGTGAGAGGGCTTGATTAACTGCTTTAATTCATTTAGCATTTCTTATTAATTGCACCTTAATTAAATTGACAGCTGTGTTCAGTCAGCTATTTAATAGGTCACTGTGGAATGTAAAGTCAGAAAATGTTAATGTTCAGTGTTAATCATTTATTCTGTCTTGTGCCAGATTCACTCCAGTCAATTTAGAAACTAATTCTGATGTTCTCCGATCAGCCCTGTGGGTAAATGTAATGAGATATCAGCTTTGCTTTTATTCAACCATAATCAGATGGTGGAATTTAATGAACCTTCTGTGCATGTTTCATTATTAAAGTGACTGAGAAGGAAGTATTTGATATTTTTCTGCGTGCGCTAATTACGTTCATGTAACGTAATGTCCACATACTACAAGATTTATTTACATAAGGCTGAAAAATGAGAATATGGGTTTTTTCCTGTTGTGACAACCTCCCACCTTAACTGATCTAAAGTTTATAATTTTCTAGTAAGACTGGCTTTCTTTGTAACACAAGCCATCACAAATTAATTGGGTTCTCTCATGTGGTTTTCAGCCTTGATTGTCTTAGTAACAAGGTGATTGAAAAAATAGCCTTCGGGAGAGTTCTGTGTGGACCAAAGTAAAGTTTGAAAACTGCAGTACAAAGGCCCTCCTGGTATGTCTAATTAGTCTGCTCATTTACAAGAAGGAAACGTTCTTATTACAAAGATTGCATTATGCTGTATTACGTAGCATGACACAGATTACGTTTCTGTGGAACAAATCCGCTTCTGGATTTGCCGGTTTCTGGAACTTCAGTGAGAACTTAGATCTCCACATCTGTGTTACATAGTCCCTAAAATGCCTTTAATATACATACTGTATGGCCACATGCAACCAACCACAGACCTCATTTACATAGCCCGGCATGCAAACTCAATATTCTGTCAATTGCAAATCAAAACGCTGCTTTTTAGTTTTGTTTTAGATATCCTGGGGCATAAAATGATCAAACAAACAAAGCAAATTATTCACCTTCAGTGGGCCCCAAAAACAAGCTTTTCAAAAGCATGTCGTGCATTCTGGTATTTTCGGGCCCCGTCTGATCCGTTTCTGCTAATAGGTTGTGATTAACTTTTAAGAGAGAAAGTCTGTTTGTCGGTAATTGATTGCAATCCCCATTATCATTGACTATTTAAGGCCCCTTTGTATTTTTAAAAAGCATCTTCAGTTTATTATGTTATGGCAACAATCCTAACCAAAACCAGAGATTTTATTTGTGGTTTTATACCGCGGTCAGTTGTGTTGTTGTTGTTGTTGGGGCTCAGACCTTCATCTCCAAGAATAGTCATTCACAGGACATAGTAATGATTGTTGTACTGTGTTTTGTATGCACTGTGTTAAGGTTGCGTTAAACCTGGGATTTCATACAGCATTTTAGCATTTTATCTAATTTTTTATAATGGAATCCCTCAATACTTTTTGGGAGTTACAAATATGCATTTAGAATTTATAAATGTAATAAATTCAACTTTAGATGTACATATACAGTATGATGTTCATTTACTTCTAACATTTATTGTTACATAACCTAAAGTTTAAAGTTATGCTCTTTGTTTGGTGTTGTTTAAAGGATAAATTTAGATTTTAAATGCTGTTCAAGTATTTTGTTATGTAACTTCTAAAACAGAGATATTTGTCTAACAAGATGCAGGCAAACACACTCCAAAACCTCATACGCTTGCAAAGACTAAACCACAATCTTTACTGTCTCCTGTTTTTAGTGTAATTCACAGGCTTGCGTGTTTTAACAAACTCTATAGAATATAACTGGTTGAATAAAGTCTTTTCAGCAGGTTGAACTTGCAGGTGAGATCTGCAGGTGTGATTTGTTTTTGTGCAGACGGTACGTGATGCTTTATGGTCTTCTCCTGTGGTTTAGGGTTTAATCGGATAATACATTTGTTATAGCCCATTTCCCGTTTGTTTTTGGCATCGTGCCAACCAGCATACATTAGGTGAGTATGCATGCTGTTAGATTTAATAAACCTTTGTGTTAAGACTTACTTTCCGTCTGTCCTGCACTTAACCAGATCACCAGAGGGTAAGTGGCGACTGGTACTGGTTCTCTTGTGTAGTATTTGCTATTCAGTTGGATATGAATTAAATCTGTAATCAGATTTGATTTTGTTAATGGAAGTCTAAAGTGAAGACAAATTAAATACACACAGACATTTGACGACAGTCTGTATGTGTCTTTACGAATTAGCACAACAAACATCATTTATACATTTCAAGTGGCTTTTAAGAGACGCAGGTCTTCAGTTTTCAATTTGTTTGCTTTTCACATTAGCAAATGTAAAATGGCACATCTGTCCGTCACAGTAAACAAAGGTATTGCTTCAGAATTAACTTCAGGCATCAATTCTGTTCAGTTATTAAAAATCAGTTATTACCTCACAGATTTTGAACTCGGAGAAAGGCTGTGATATAAAAACTGAGTAAAAAAAGATGAATTTTTCATCCATGTTGCTGATGTTGCAGGTATCAAGCGAACAAACAGTTTGCAGAACAATTTTAGGTTGCAAGAATGTTTTCATAACATTTCCATTAAGTAACAGAAACGTTAAAAGTTACTTTGAAGGTTTTGGGAACATTCAAAATGTCCAGTTTTATAGACGTTATTTAGACGTTATATATTTCTTAATTTTGTAACATTTTTACATCCTACTAACTACTTAAGAATGATGTTTTTAATATATATATATATATATATATATATATATATATGTGTGTATGTGTGTGTGTGTGTAAAGATTTTACTAATGTTACTGCAAGAACATTTTTGATAACTTTAAGAGAACTTTTAGAGAATGTTAGTCAACGATACTATTCCCTATTGCCTGTTAGCGGGGTTTTAGCTGGTTTTTAAAGTCCACTCTGGAGGGACTGAGGTAATGTGGTTAGTGGTGTTTTTTTGCACCGGGGCTGGCTGCCATTCTTTATTTTGCCTGTGGCAGGTTGGTCTGGGACAACACAAGCCTCGGCGCTCTGTGTACATGCTAAACATCACTGCGGCTTGAGACTGCAGCCGTAAGGAGCTACAACACACGGATGTGACAGCAGGCAATGAGCCAAGACCATGTTGTCCCGATGTGGCAAATTAAAAGAGGCTGGTTATGTATTTGAATTTTCCCTTTTTGCCACTGACTGCATCTTTTTATGTAAATCTCAAATGTAAATCTCTGACTTTTCTTGTGGTTTTTGAACCTGCTTCCAATGAACTGGACGTTGTCTGAACGATTCCAGTGGCTCTCTGTGGCTGTGTGTGGCATAAGAGAAATTCCAAAGCTATAATAGCCTGTTAAACAGCTTTTGAGAGAGAGATGTCATGCTTTTCCCGAGAGGACTGAGGCGATTGGTGGGTTGGTTGCCAGTGGTTCAGCCAATGGGGCGAACACACACATCGTCTTTAGTCCACACACGCTCTTAAGTACTTTAGATGTGGACAGTTGTTTTGCGGTCTTTATTTATACTCGTTGTGGATTTAATTTCTGAAGCAGCTGAATCCATGTTTGTGAATGGAAAGTGGTTTTTAATTCCTAGCTTCATTGGACCGGTCGGTTAACGCACATTCCGTAATTACTTTTGGCGAAAGCTAAACAGCTTATTTGTGTGGCTATCGTAAACAGCCTGTATCCTGTTGGTTCACATGAGGTTTGCGGGCCGGAAATAGATTCAAAAGTTCTCTTATGGGCTTCAAACTAGTTTGACTCATTCGGTTTGGAGTTGCACGCGTGCATTATGATTAAAAAAACAACTGTCATTGTAAACCACAGTCGTGCTGAGGGTTACAGTATTGTACTGCCAGTGCGGTTCCAAGCATTGCTTCAGTTAACAAGTATCTGAGCTAGAGCTACACTACGTTGCTATAGTTGATAATACGCCTCTAACTAAACCAATAGACCACAGATTCGGCCAGTAAAGTGCAATTGAAACTGATTCATGCTCTGAATCAGAATAAACCCTGACAAACATCTCTTGGCAACAGCTCATCATTTCCAGAATTGTTCCTGTAAAGTGGCATTTATATTTATTTGTAACTGTAAATGCAGATGCTTGTCTATAGAAAATTGTCAAAACACTCGTGAGGAAATAGATCTCTTCACGCTATGTTTGGATGAACGTCGCTCGGAGGGTTTGCGCGCTGTCAAGTTTGTTTTTTTGGGTTAAAATGACTGCGAAGTTGAAATGACTGTGTATATGTGTTTGTATGCGTGTCCTTCCTCTCGTTATGGTGAACATGACCTAACTGCTGCTTTGTTTGAGTTATCAGTGCATTTTGGCCCATGAAGCAGGAATCATACATTCTTTGGTTTGTATGTATGTCTGTACGTAACTTGGGGTACGTGCGTGTGTATGCGCGTTTAAGTGCTCCAGATGGCTGATTAAAACATTACTGAAACAAGAAACAATGCAACATGTTGCATTTTTACACGCTCATTCTTTTACTCCATCTGTTCTCCTTGGGGCATTGAGGATCTGTATGAAAACCATCGAATGCAAATATCTCTCGGTTTAGTGTGCTGAGGTCAAACCATGTGCTATCCTAAAGGACAACTTAGATAAAGTGCATTCCATGAATGCAGAGTGTAGAAGCAAAGGCCCGCAGTCATCTACAGCGTAGCGTGGGAGGTTTTCATAACTGTAGCATCTTGACTTGCCCTCAATAACATTCTGGATGACACGTTTCTTGGCCTGGGCGAGTGTTTACTGGTATGTACAGTATAATGCTGTTTGTGGCCTGCCGCTACATGCAATATCAGCTTATGAGGTTTTGGACTATAAGATAACAAGGTCCACAAAACATTGATTGATGTCATGCTTGGATGGAGACAATGCCCTTTGTACACAAATCTGTGGCTCCCATAGCTTCATGTTACTCTTGTAAATGAAGTGTCAAAATTGTGTTTATAAAAATTTTATGAATTGCTTTTTATGATTTTTATGAATTGTTTTTATGAACGTTTTAGCTTTAAAATCGTCAGCTGTTAGCAAAGATCATTGTAAAGACACTGGGTTTTGACCAGCCAATCAGAATTGAATCCCACGGCCCTGCTGAAAAACATCTGACGTTATTGATGGTTTTACAGGGGTTTGGGGTCTTTTTAATTGGTTTAACACTAGTTTTGTTGGGCTTGGAGACTTGCTGGTCCAATTTAAACCAGTTAAGACCGGCAAACCACCTTAAACTGGTTTAAAGTGATGTTTTTCAGCAGAATTGCCAGTGCCAGGCCAGCAAACAGATTTGTACATGGAAGAAAAGCACTACTTCTTTACGTTGTCGGGCAAGTATGCATGCTAGCAGTAACCTTAATCATTACAAACCAATGTGATTTTCATGTATTTTTGGTGCAGTATATTATTAAAGTTTATTCTCTAGAGTTTTGAGTTGAAAGCCTGTTTTCCTAATCTCTGAAAACCGCTAAATGCATTATGGTGAAAAATAGCAATCGTAGGATCGCGGCACAGCGCGCCGTCATTCGTTCTCGGATCCCCCGAGTTTATTGATTGTTACTTCAAAATCGTTTAACCACTACTGAACGCCTAGCGCAGTGTTCACAAATAAAAGTTTAGCCCTTCCCGCCATGCCGACTTTTATCCCAAAGCGCTGTGGTTTGCAGTGTTTTTCTAATTTCTCTTAAAAAAATAATTGGCCCTCATTATAACAGTGTTGTAACCGTAAGAAGTATGTAAAAAAGAGTGCAATTCAAAGCTCCAGATTCTTCTAACGTGACTCTCTGCTCTGTCTCGCGTGTGTGTCGCAGCGTCACCCAGTCTGGGCATCGGATGTGAAGCCGATCAGAGGCACGAGCCCCCAGACATCTAGACGTGCTGTGCAACTCCAGGACTCCCTTTTCTCCAAAGAGCTGGAGAACATGGGCAAACATCTTGCCGGTAGGTTTTTAACACACAAACACCCACACGCATATAAAACGGGCTGTACCTTTCCATTACTGCTCCGCCGCTGTCAGAGGCCACACATCTGAAAGTCTCCACCAGGCTGCTGTCTGCGTGTGAACACGGGGAAAGAGGCACATGATTGGCTAATTAAAAGCTGATCTACCTATTAAAATATGCCGAGCATCTTTAAATCATTTAATATCGCCACCGCCGCAGTCGCAAGCTTGTTAGAGACGCTGTGAAGTGACAAATCGCTTTCTGCAGATGATCAAACTCAGACGGTGGTTTTATCGGGTTTGATCTCCCAGACCTTTGTGTGACATGGTGTTCCAGCACACAGAGCCAAGAACTCACACATGTGTCACACAGTTGTTTGTTTATGTATGTACCGGTTTTTATTTCAGTTGTTGTTGCACACCACATACATTTGCAACATGTTAAGAATTTTAACACACTCTCGCTAAATTGTATACAAGCAAGTATACAAGCTCTATCTTTAAAACTTGACGTATACTGCAGAAACACTTTCTCAGCTATAAGGGATAACATTCTCTAAAAGTTCTTTTAATGTTATCAAAAACATTTTTGCAGTAACATTAGTAAAACATTATTTTAATGTTATATGTCACATATCAAAAATGTTATTTTTAAGTTGTTAGTGGAATGTTTTTAAAATGTTACAGAATAAAAAAATTGAATAATGTTCATCTTTGTTTTAACCTAATTTACAAACTGTACCCCGAAACCGTCAAATGGTGTTACAGGTTATATATTTTGTAAATATGCAAGATTTTCAAAGGAAAG
>JAZGTI010009119.1:0-19254 GCA_036877585.1 Botia kubotai | reverse complement strand
AGCAAGCTTAAAGTAAAGGTATGTTCTGCTATACATAATACATTATTAGTAGTGTAGTATTAGGACTTGTTTTAATAAATGCAATGATGCTCATGCTAAAAGTTTTATTTACCAGAATGGAAGCACAATCAAAATACTAGTTAATATATTTCAAGATTCTGTTTCTGTGTCATGTCCAATCTGTACCCTTCTTCATTTATTTTTTAAAAATAAATAGATAATTTATTTGTTTTTTATTTTAGTTTGTTTTATGTATAATTTATTTTTACAACACACTTGCACTTTCATTTGCAATACTTTACAATACTTTGCAGTACTTGCAAACTTATTTGTTTAAATCTGAGTAAATATTTTTACATATGTATTAGAGGTTAAATATGTTACAGTTAATAAAAATGTATACACTTAAATATTGAAATTGTATTTTTTGTGCTTTCTTCTCACTGTTTTAACACCAGTGGGCCCAATTTTTTTTATCTCGCCTAGGGCCCCACAACCCTACGGGCCGGCACTGGTTGTTGTTTAGGAGTTTGTGTCGTGTCGGTCGAGGTTTTGTTAAACAGTTGCTGTTTGTGTTAATTCCTGTTCATTGTGTTTTCATTAAATATTGTCTTTTATTTAGTTCCGTGTTCCATCACTGTTCTCTCACACAAACACAACCGTCAGCTCAGCCATCCACCATTACACTATTAGTGACCAAAATAATAAAAAAATTATAAGGAAACAGTCCAGACAATGTTATGAATTCGTTCTTGATTTATTTCCCCCCCAAAAAGGATATTTAATGAAGTGATTTAATAAATGACAAGTAAACAGACAAATGTCTCAATTAGCATATGATAACAAGTGTACTGGATTTAATGTAGTAAATTTAAAGAAATCATGAGTTAAACCTGACAAAGGAGAACAACAAAATAGTATCAAGGAAACATTAGTTTACATTTGGAAAGAAAGAAAGAAAGAAAGAGTGTTCTTTGGTGCCCCTTTTTGTCAATACTTAGAAAAACTACAGTCCCACTGTTTGAGGATTGTCTGTACAGTAGCTGCATGGTTAAAATTGAAGTCTGTTGGTCAGGGAAATGGTTTGTCAGGAGTGTAGTTGAAACTGGCATCCAGAAACATGGCTAATGTGCCAAGTGTGGTAATGATGACAAAGAGCCAGAGGAAAAGTCGGTCCAACACCACAGCAATGTACTGCCAGTCATCTGTCATCTGCAACACAGACAAGCATGTTGGCATATGTGGTTTATGAGGACTGTAATGAGGACTGTAATGTTATGAGTAATGGTTTTTATACTGTATAGACTGTATATTCTATCCACTAAACCTACCCCTAAACCTAACCCTCACAGAAAACTTAGGGCATTTTTTAGTTAACAAAAAATCAACATTTAATATGTTTTAAAAGCGATTTAGTTTATGAGGACACAGGAAGTGTCCCCATAAACCATGTTTACATTGTTTTACATGTCATTATGCACATTTGGGTAATTGTAAACTACATATTCAAACTCACCCACACAAACACAAATACACACACAAAAACAATGGGACATGTCTATTTGACTGACACAGGAGGATGTGTTTTGTTGATGTATGAATAATCATGAGGATGGTAAAAGAGCGATACAATGAGGAATATAATTTTTTTTACTTGTGTATGTGCAGAAGTGTCATACACAAGTGTGTGCAGAAAATACACAAGAGATGCAGAAAATGTGTCACGAACGTGTCTGTTTGGTGTGTGTGTCCGGGGACTTACTGTATCATCCACATCCTGTTTCTTAAGTTGTTCAGCCATGTAAGTGATGGCAGCAATGGCAGATTTGAGATTGGGTGGCAGAATGAGACAATAGTTGTCACTATTGGAAAATCTTTGTAACTTCACAGTGTTCTCATTATGACTGAAACACAAACAAATAAAAAAAAGATTACTTTTACACTTAGGTCTTACACAAGTCTTATTGTTCCAAAGTTAGTTTAATCGTTTACCAAGTAAAACAAAGGAGTTTGGTCGTTCTGTTTCAAAACTGTTAACAAATGTAATTTCCACTATTTGAAATGTGGTGCAAAATATGGACATTTGTTGGATTGGAAAAATTATGGTTCCCAGAATTCACCTGTGATGTACAGACAGTATATCCAATTAAATTAACTAATGTTTGTAAAGTGTGTTTTGAGGGACTCCGGAGGGCCAAAAGAGCCCATAGTTGAAAAGACATTAATGTGTTTTGTGCAAGAACATATGAAGCTAATGTGCTGTACATCTGTGTCTTCCCTCTCATCGATAACAAATATCACCCATACCCAGACCTGAGCAATCTGTAAGTAACTGTGGCACATTGTAAAACATCAAGTCAACTGAGCCACTTTACTGTTATGACAACATGCATACATGAATCAGGTCTTTATTGTATTACCATCTGGTATTGATGTTTGTAGTTGATTCTGCAGTTAATAAATGGAAGGAAGTCTATGTAATGTGATCTAGTGCATCTTTGAACCATATACATTATTGTGTGGTATTGTACATTTTGGTGTACAGTGCATTGGAGAGGTCAGGATTGTGTTGCTCTGTGCTATAGTGGGAATGAATCTGTCAGTGCAGAATGAGCCTGTCTGGAAATGACCTCTCACATTCCTGTTCTTTCAAGGGGGAGTTTTAAGTTTTATTTATGAATGGAGAAACATTCCAGTTGTCTTTTCAGCCAGCTTAAATAAAAACATTATTGGGATATGCAATTTTACCTCTGTATTGTTCTGTTCGATTTACTACCCAAACGTAACATCTGTTGCAGATGCATTGTAATAATGTCAAAAATAAAAGTTGCCCACTGCTGTAAATTTCCACATATTCTGCATATACTGCACATAATATCACAGAGGCAATGACATTTTAGGATCATTGACCATATTATTAGGGGTCAAGCCCCGAAGGGGCGAAGATCTCTCTTGAAACCGTTAGTTTTCTTATTATTGTTTTACTATTGTTTTCGTTAGTTTTCTTATTCTTCTTCTTCCGCTCTTGAAGTCTATGGCAGCCCATAGAACCATACATAGAAAAGTTATGAAATTTGGTACACTGATAGAGGACAGTATGAACATTAACCACACCAATGTTGGAGTCCTTAACTCAATCCCTTTAGCGCCACCAACTGTCCAAACATTCACTTACATTTGTGTTAATAACTTTTGACCCGTAAGGGCTAGAAACAAAATTTTTTCCTATGATTCCGTGGCTCATGCTGAGTCAAATGTTGCACCCTATGGCAACATTTTCCATCATGAAACTTTTCCTGCCATTTAGAATTTTTTAAACTCCTCCTAGGTAATTAATCTGATTTGCACGAAAATTAGTATGCATGATCTACATGCATCCCAGACAAAAAGTTATTAAAAGATTTTTGATCAGTCAAAACTTTCACGTATAGCATGTAAACGAATTTGACGAATAACGCGCAAAAATAAATATAAGGCTGTAACTTCGCAACGCTTTGGTATATTGACACGAAACATGGTACGTCATCACAGGCATGAACTGAGGGTGCATGGCCCGTTTTGTCACAGCACCACCTACTGGTCCAGAAATCTGAAAAATTGATATTTTTACTCATAACTTTTGTTGGTCATTGTGGGCGTCGCCCATTTTCTATTTTGTCATAAAATGTAGTATTTAACAAATGCTATTGCATTACGAAACTATGCGGTTCATCATTCTCAGGTAACCTGCAAAATTTTGGGCCAGCGCCACCTAATGCTCAAATATATACAGTACAATTGAAAATGCTTAAAACAAGTGATTGCAATAACATATTGTCATGCAACTTCTTTCTTTAGATTCTTTGGCTCATGCCGAGTTCTTTGATACCTCATTTGTCTTAATTAATACTACTTCCTGTTGACCATTTAAAATTTTTTGGTAAACCTACTTTTTCGAACTCCTCACACTGCGTTTGTCTATTTGCACGAAATTTGGTAGGGATTATCTACACAAATCCCTGATAAAAGTTCTTAAAAGATTTTTGATCGGCCATTCTGTTGTTGTACAGTGCTTCAACGAATTCGATAAGCATGCAAAAATGGATATGCGGCTGTTTCTTGGCAATGCTTTGGTATATTGACACAAAACTTTGTAGGTGTCATTGTCACTACATCCTGACCACATTAAAACAAAATTGGTGACAACTCCACCTACTGGCCAAAATGTGCAAATCACTTTATTGTGCTGTAATGGGTTTTACCCATGTTTTCTTAAATAACTTGTTTTCTCATCTTAGTTTATCTCATCTTTTATCTCAGTGCTCAAGCATCAAATGCTTCCCATAGTGCTGCTTATGGGTTTGACCCCGTCATTGCTGCTTGCAGCTATATTTGTAGTTGTAGTTGCCATGGTGTAGTTGCCATGGTCATGACAACATCAAACAAGCCACAATAAATAGCTTGAGGGCTGCACACAGGCTGCAGGCTACATGTTGGCTAGAACCACATTTTCTAGAATTTAGACAGCAAATCCACTAGCCATTTAAAAGGTACGCAGTTATATTAAGTCACTCCCTTAAGAACTACAGTTTATGCATCTCTGAAGACTGGTGCCATGTCTTGAAGGACTTATGAGCTTTGTGCTGTAATGTAAGCCCTCGTGGCATGCAGTCATCTAAAGAGGGTGGGAACATGCTGTGACACCAGATTATGGACAACACAGAGATAGGGTGCAGGGTCAGCCATTCTGAAGCAGTGAAGAGGGGATGCAAGCAACTACATGTGCCTGCAGAACTGCTCAGTGCTTTGGTTTCATTATCATTGACAGATGGGGATTCTGTCGCTGAAACACAAACACTGTAGAGTGGAATGCATACAGTCACGCACACGTGTTTTCAGAGAAAAAAACCCTCCTCTACCCCCGGCACCTCTCTGCTGTTCATGTGTGCATTACACTCTAATGCCCAAACTCAACAAGGGCTTTAGCTCTGGCGACTTTGAAGGGGGTGACTAAGCTTAACCAGGCTGAGATCAAATGCCCTTGAGAGGATTGAGAGGAGGAACAGCCAGCACAGATTCTTTCATCATCCTTTAGCATTGATCCTTGTTTATGAGAGTTGGTTCAAAGCAAGCAATATCACCAACACCAGTAGATTATGGTGCAGGCACATTAAACTGAATATTGATTTGTCAGCTGTGTGTTTGTGTTGGAGTAAGTGGGGGATCACGTAGAGCTCAGCTGTGCTCTGTCCAATAAGATGTCTTGAATGATGTTGTACTGAGAATTTAAAAACAGTCTTGACAAAAAATGGACAAACTAATGTGTCTTTGAATGTTATTTTAGTGTTATTCCAGTAATGTTAGACCAGTATTACCAGCTCAGTAATATAAAAAAAATGCCCCACTAGTTTTTCTAAAAATTTAAATTCTGGTGTCAACCATTTTTGTTAGCAAGTGAATATTAACAACCCACACTGTAAAAAGTGATCATGACAACATATGCTTTTATAATTTTTTAACCCATCAAATTAAGTAAAGCAATTTTTTAACAGAATTTAACTGGTGCAATTCAACACCAGTTAAGATTTAAAACAGTAAGTAAAAATAATTTGTACAGCCAATTTTACTAAACTAATTTAGGGCAACAAAAATGTTTTAAAAGTCAACTCAATATTAAATTTATGGCTCTTACTTTCTTTGAACTCCTTTATGGCCCTGGCATTGAATGTAGAGCTATAAACGACAAATATGTAGCTGATATGTGTATTGTCTATAGAGACCAATGCTCCAAATTACACAGAAGAACGTCTCAGTTACGTATGTAACGCTCGTTCCCTGAAGGAGGGAACAGAGGCGTTACATCAACGAACTGATGTATGGGATCTTCAAAAATCAAAATCGAAGCTTTTTTCTAAACAAAGGGTCTTGCATGAGGGTCCTGATAGACTTTTTTTTAGAAAAAAGCTTCGATTTTGATTAGAAAAAAACGCCCCAATGAACATTGGCCTTAGAGGAAAGAGCCAATGAGCATTGGGCAACGAAATTGCGGGCCGAGTCACGCATACTCGGAAACGGGTATATAAAGCCGGCCGCAGCTCGCTTTTATTCAGGTTTGTGCTGAGGAGGCAAAATGTGTCTTGGCTTCCGGCAAGGGGACGTAATGTCTTCGTTCCCTTCTTCAGGGAACAAGTGTTACATACATAACCGAGACCTTTCAGTTAATCACTTTCAATGTTACGTCAATGAACTGACGTATGGGCTCCCATACGTAGCCAACCGACCCACATTGCGGGCTAGGAATGCAAGTACAGGCAGGCGAGGTGTGCCTCTGTACAACAGCTTCCCTGCCTCTGTAACCTACCCAGCGCTCCGCGCAGGAAAACCGCGGCAGCCCAGCCAGGTGTGTAGCCTGGATGCAGAGTGGTCCAAGAGAGGGCACCTCAGTGCACAGGTCTCCTTCCTCGAGAAACACTGGGAAAAACGAAAAGGGTGGTGTGGAGACCACACCCTGCTAAAAGGAGGTAATGTGTGGAGATGAGGTATAGACTGACAAGGCAGTACTACCTATGGGAAATGTCTCTGTGCAGGTCCTACCTACTGGGCGGCTCACTGTCCACAGAGACTGGCAACAGTACAGCACCAAGGGAAAGACACAGGTTCACCGATAGGGAAACCGTATAATGGAGAATGCACATGTGGGATTACCAAGGGGAAATCACTACACATGGGCCACCTAGCCCAGCACAAGGGCTGACTGTGGCATACACACGAGCCCACAGCTGGACGACACAGCTGGAAATGTCTGCTAGAGGGGTGCCATGCATCAACGGCTGGAGGAGGCAACACTTCTAGTCGAGTTTCTAGTCGAACTCTAGGCACGAGTTGCTGACTGACAATGCCAACTGACAATGTCTCCAACCCTCTTGATAGAGGCGACCGTGAAGAACACTAGTCAGCGAAGAGGCTCCACTTCAAGGCGTAAACCCACCTTGTGGAAGGAGCCCTCACCTGAGTGATAATGGCCAACATGCCCAGGGATAGATCATTTAGGGATCTCCGCGTCCAGTCCAAGAACCATACATGGAGGTTCCAAAAATTGGGGCGCAGATGCCAGATAGTGTCCTGTCCCTGAGAAAGAAGGTCCTTCCTCAGGGGAATCTGCCAGGGAGGGGTTGTCGCAAGGAGCATCAGGTCCGAAAACCAGGTCGGTGTGGGCCAGTACGGCGCAACCAGCAAGACCTGCTCCTCATCCTACCTGACTTTGCACAGGGTTTGTGCAAGGAAGCTCACTGGGGGAAATGCATATTTGTGCCAATGCATCCGTCCTGAGGGGGGCCTCGGACAGGTGATAGAACAGTGGGCAGTGGGAGGACTCGTGAGAGGCAAACAGGTCCATCTGCGCCTCCCCAAATCGACTCCAGATCAGCTGGACCACCTGGGGCTGGAGTCTCCACTCTCCTGGGCTTGACAGCTGCTATGAGAGTGCGTTGGCCGCACAGTTGAGCTCGCCCGGAATGTAGGTGGCGCGAAGCAACCAGAGTCGCCACTGACTCTGAAAGGAGGAGATGCCGGGCAAGTTGAGACATGCAATGTGAGCATAGACCGCCTTGGAGGTTGATGCATGCCACAGTCACTGTGTTGTCTGTACTAACACATGCCTGCCCTGCAGCAACGGATAAAACCAGCACAGGGCCAAAAGCACTGTCAACAACTCAAGGCAATTGATGTGCCACAGGCGCCAAGGTCCTGTCCAGGAGCCCGAAGCCGCCTGCCCGGTGCACACAGCACCCCAGCCTGTCTTGGAGGCATCCGTTGTCACAACAACATGCCTGGACACTTATTCTAAGGGCAACTTGGCCTGTAGAAAGGCAATGTCCGACCAAGGGCTGAAGGTTTGGCGACAGGATGGTGTGACAACCACATGGTGTGTGTTGCGGCGCCATGCCCATCCCATGTCTCGGTCGTGTAGCCAATGCTGCAGCGGTCTCATATGCATCGGGCCGAGCAGTGTGACCGTGGATGCAATATGCCCCAGGAGCCTCTGAAAGTGTTTTAGTGGGACCACTGTCTTGGCTCTGAACATGTTCAGGCATCGCAGCAGTGACCATGCACGCTTGTTGGAGAGGCGCGCTTGTTGGAGAGGCGCGCCATCATAGTGACAAAGTCCAGCTCCATACCGAGAAAAGAGATGCCCTGTGTTGGGGAGAGCTTGCTCTATTCCCAGTTGACCTGAAGCCCCAGGTGGCTGAGGTGCCAGAGCACCAGGTCCCTGTGTTCACACAACTGCTCCCGAGAGTGGGCCAGAATGAGCCAGTCATCGAGATAGTTGAGAATGCGAATGTCCACTTAGCCTCCATGATTTTGGTAAAGACAAGGGGGGGACAGGGACAGCCCGAAGGGGAGGACCTTGTGCTGGTATGCCCGACTCTAAACTAGACTCTGGTCTAAACTAACCTAAACACCTTTAATTGGTCTTTCCTTTTCTTTAGAAAACACAACATGTATTGGAAATGCTACAAGATGCCAGTTTAGGTTTATGCAGTGCTCCTGTTCTTATTTTGGCATGCTATACCCTGAATGGTTGCCAGAATTAGTGAAAAAGCAGTAAGAAATGCCAAAGGCACTTGTTTAATTAATTGTCTCTCTTCCAGATATTTTAAATTTACAAGCAAAAAACTTTTCCTTCTTAGTATGTTCATCATTTCGGATTTACTCACTATACCTGCTGGCTTTCTAACATCCTTAAACCCTTGCAAATAGAGCATAATACAGCAAATGGACAATCAATTGCACCAAACTCCCAAATGAGCCACCAAATGAGACATGATGAGACTACATGATGACATCTACCAAATGAGACATTACTCACTAAAGAATATAATATACACACTTCAACATTTCAATGTTGAAGACATTTCAAGTCATTTTTTTCTGAAATTTAAAAGGTCAATTGTTGCATACACAGTATCAGATTTGTTTTATGTCTAAAAAAACTAATAGCATTTTATACCTTCCTCTCCATGGCATTACCAGTGCAGGGTTGATCTTTCGGGTGAAGTATTCACCTCTAGGTCTGAGGCCTTGGTCCATACAACCTAAAGGGACACTTTCTTTGGGCTCTTCCTCTATTGATTCCTCAGGCTGGGGCCTAAGTACACCCAGGTATCGAGGTAGGAAGTTGATGAAAACCTGCAGAATGGTTGGGGAGATGGAGAAATGGCGAAACACATTATAAGGTGTGTTTAATAAATTAAACTGTTCATTGAATCAAGATCTTCCTAAATCTGGTGAACATTCACCTTTCGCACCCATAGGGGCATGTGATGTGTGCTGGGTGTCCTGTGGTGGAGGTTCAGAACCACCACGCTAAGGATGACTGAAAATGTCACCAGGATCATGGTGAACATGACATAATTAACGATAATAGGAATACCCAGAGATGTTTCTGGAACTTTGTCAGCCAACAACAGCATAAAAACAGTGAGAGCAATGAGGACTGATATGGACAGAGTCATCTTCTCACCTGGGAAGGCAGTCAGAAAACATGTTTTACATGACAATATGTGCCATACCGTTATGCTTTTAACCAGTATACCAGTACAAAGATCAGTTTGAGCACTTAAATGAAATAAATCTGATCACCCAACCTAGTTGCAGACCACGACAAATTACAATAATGGGACACATGATGGGACAGCTGTCTGAATATGCTAAGTGGCCTATAGTCATGATGTTGGATAGAATGTTTGGACTGGTTTGCTAATCCACTGCTTACTGCTCCAAAGGCATTCGTTAAACAGTAGCAGTTGTTAACAGATAAAATTGTAGACACCCACCTGCACCAGGTGGCAGATAGAAGACAAATATGGCCAACACGCTGGTGAGGATGCAGGGCACAATGATATTAATAATGTAGAACAGAGGTTTCCTCTCAATGATCAGGTAGAAGGTGATGTCCTCGTATAGGTCATCATGGATGTTCTTTCTGGTAGGCTTATGACAAATCTGCCACTCACCATTCTCTTATGAAAGAGAGAAGACTAATAAGAGAAACAGAGAATGAAGGAAAGATAGTGTTTGTGTGTGTGTGTTTTATTTTATTGCTGATCTGGGTTAATATAGTTGAATACAGCTCTGGTGTCACTGGTTATCTGTTAAACTGGTTAAATCACATTGCGCAAGTCTATAGTCTTTACCAGATTACAATGGTTTGTGTTAAAAGTTTCTGTTTAAAGTGACAGTGAACAAGAAAACATTTTTAAGAGGAAGTACCAGTGAATGCATTTTCATCAATCACTATATCATAAAGCTCATTGCCATCTTCATCTAGACCATATTGAAGGTCCACTTCTGAAGAATCATATGTATAAGAACGAAACACCATTGTACAATTTTGCCAGTCGAATGGAAAGTAGGCCACCTACAGAACAGAGGAAGTACATGTTAGCAATTGTCACATATGACTGCATAATAAAGTTTATTACAGTGAAATTAAAAAAATTATAGTAAAAATAACAAGTCACTGTAAATCTAAATGCTGATAGTAATATTAATTCAATACAAGTTGAAATTTGTCAATAGCACCTGTAATATTAGTCAATTTAAATATAATAATAATCAGTCAATCAGTCAACAAAAATCATGTTTACATTAATGCACTTACATTGCAACTTTGGAATTGGAAAATTGTAATTTTTCAAAAAAATTACAAATTAAAATTTAGCATACTAACAAGTTTACGTGTACCTCAATAGAACATGTGCTGCGGTAGATGGCTGGTGGTAACCAAGAGACAGTTCCATCACTGGTCACTAGCACGTTTACATACAGGGCAACATCAAACTGACCATCATTACTACAGAACAGAAAGAAAATATTACATAGTCACATCCTGAACTCTGCGTGTCCTTTTAATTTTTTTTTATGATCTTAGGTCCTCTCATGGTAACCAATGTGTAAATCCTTCTAGAAAATGTGTCATATGGAGATCTGAGGTGCTGCATAAGTTCTGAGTGCTTTTGCCAAGACAAATTTAAATAAAAAGTGTGGCAGGTGTCATGGTTTGAATGCCCCAGTGTGTCGGCTCATACAGCAATGATCTCACTTGTTGATAAGATAGATGTCTGGACGCCACACTTTCATGGGAGGAATTCGCACAACATCAATGTTGTCATAGTCCTCAGGATTCCAAGATAACCTGTAATCAGTCCAAGCCTTAAAAAGACAGCGAGTGAAAAACACACACAAATAGCATTTTAATGGAACCACAAGCACACAAATTTGCTGCACATCAGAAAAAAACACACAGGAGACTGTGTTAAACAGAGATCTGCCTCTCACCATATTCATGAACACGTTGGTTGTCATCTCTCCATTCTTCTCATTCTGTGAGAGAGCAGGGATAGTGACATAAGCGCAGCAGTAATGTGTGTAAAGTGAGGCATGCTGTCACAGTCAGTCCTTCCATATAAAGGCTAATGTTCTATGCATGGCTTGATACATCATGGCTGGAAATCACTCTTCACTGTGGACTGAGTGCACAAGGGGATTGAGTGCTAATGTCTCTTTAATGTTAGGAAAATGCTGCTGAAGCGTTGGTTGGGCGCAAGAGAGGCAGCTGGGCTGCTGATTCTTAACAGCCCACTGTGAATGCTACTTAATATAAACTGTGGGAGTGATGAGAAAGAGAATTGCTTTGGAAAAAGAGAGTATATAAAAAGAGGATCAGATCATAACTCGGCATATAGGGAGAGAGTGTGTGCATGTGTATATTACCAAGCTGATGAGTTGTACCAGAGTCATTCCCACTCTGACCATCACTTTCTCATTCCAGGTACGTGCTGGCCGCACCTTCAGGTTGTAATCATGAAACAAATCCTCCAACAGTCTCCGTTCAGCTTCAGATGCCTCTAAATACACACACACACATTTTTTGTTCTCTTTTGTTCCCTAATTAAAATTAAATTCATTAAACATCTGTCTCTTTCTCCTCCTACTCGTGGTCATTACAGTTTTTTATTTTTATACGTCAGGGCATGGCCAACATGTGGAATAGTCGTTGCTCTCACCACTGTTTCTTTGTCCTCCTACAAGGTCAAATATGCTGTGCCATTGTAAACATTGTATGCTTAGTATCTTTTAGTGCTGAAGTCTATCACAGTTCATGGAAGCGCATACCTGACTCACATGGTGACAGACACTTTTAACTGTCTATGATTATGTGTATTCAGATAAACTTGAGAGTCTCATTGAATAGATTTTATGCACACTACCGATTTTAAGAATCTTTAGTCACTTTATTCCATTTTTCCATAGTTTTCAATAGTTTCTTTAATTTGTTGTTCTTGTGTTATATTGTTTTTAACAGTTACAGTAGTTACTACGCTATTCTTTATATTTTGAATTGTGAATCACTTTGACCTACCTTTTACATATGAAAGGTGCTAAAGGAATTAAAGGTATAACCTATTATTACTACTATTACTATAAATAATAATAATAATAGTTATTAATGTCAGCAAAAATATTTTTTTACAGTATGTTGCAATCACTATATAATTCTAAAGAAACATAAAACACACATCTGGATTACCTGTGAGAATTAGAAGCCAGCAGCCCCACACAACCCAAAGCAGAGCCTTCATTGTGAGCACAATCCTCTTCACGTATCACCAGCTATACCACCAGCACCATGCACAAACAAACCTCAACAAGTTGTTGCATACAATCACGGCAGTGGGGATATTTTGGGGGGAGAACAAAGGGAAGAGGTGGGTATAACTGTTCCTTCCATGTGGGGAGAGAGGACAGGAGTGAACCTACACTCTTGTAAACGCACACACATGGACGTTGCATGTATACTTTTAGAAACTCACACTTGTTCTTAATATAACCAAATTAAATTACCATATAGTAATCCTAACCCTAAAATACAACTTTAGATATTTTTTTAGATATAAAGATACTCTTTATTTATCTGCAATTGTGTTCCCATAAGAATAACCTTTGACAAACATTTCTTTTTAATTAATTTTTTGTCCCCAATTAAGGACATTCCAGATATTCCCAAAAGGACATTTTGTCAGATTTAGCTCACTTATGAGAACAAGTTTGTCCCCAAACAGTAGCTAAGTAACTGCCACATCTACACACATATATGCAGAGCTTAACAAAGTGGCCAACACGAAAGCATGAAGTTCTTTAACCTCTCAACATACCCATCTCTGTTCAGTCTGTCAGTCTGTCGTGTAGTAAAGGCTGCATAGTGATAGCAGAAACAGAGGATCTCAAATAAACACACACACACATTACTAGCACTTAACAGCCTAGCTAGAAATCATCAACCATAATCAACTAATTTTCATTGGAATTACTGTTCTTCAGTAAATGTCATATGTAATATTAACAATACCAAATATAACAGTTACTGCTGCTTATTGATCTAAGCTCCTGACCCCTGACAACATGCTTTATATGTGTGTGAGACTGGACTCTGACTACAAGCACGAACAGCCCAAAAAAATAAAGACTCAAACAAGCATAACACAAAGCTTCCTAGCAGCCATACAAACATTCACCTGTAGTAATTTAACCTCCTAGTAAAAACCAGAAGTTTGGCCATTTTCTGTTCAATTCAAGAGTAAGCTGCCTGCTAATATGGCTAGTCAGAGTTAATCGGCTGGTTTAGAATAATGAAGAATGCTTTATTAATTAGTTCATTTTATTTAATTGCAAAAGTATGCAATTGTATTTGTATTACATAAAAGCAGCGGAAAAACAAGGTAAATAAGTCAATTAAATTTGGGCTTATCCAATGATTTATCTATGAGAGTGCGTAATTCACCAAGCAATTTCACTTAAATTAATGCCTTGTACTAAAATGTCAAAGAATTTTGAGAATTACTGGTGTAATTCAAACATTCCATTGCACACAGAACAGCATTTACAGCATTTAGCAATTAAAAGCATTTAAAGTTGTGTTGAAGTTCTATCTATATAGTGTGTGTATTATGGTAGAGGCCCGTAGTGTATCTATGGTGTGGTGAATGAGTGAGAGTGCAGTAGGTCAGTTACTCTCTCAGCTGAGGCAGTTACATTCTCTGGACATTCTGTAGCTCTTCTATGCCTTTGATTTCCCCCCTGCCTCTCTGAAACACATTGAAAGAACAACATGAAAGCTAAACAACAGGTGGCCTTCTCTTACACACCTCATACATTTTGCATGAGAAAAATGTGGCGGTGTGCTGTGTGTATTTTTGTAAGTGGTTTTGCCCAACAGTGCATGTGTAGCTGTGTGTAATAAATGTTCTGGAAAATATTGGTAAAACAGATAAATTCCAATAATGATTTCCACACGATATACAATATAATACACATATAAAAACACCCCAAAAACTGTGGAGGTATTTGTAGTCTAGAACTTACAGAATCATATAAAACTTTTATTTTAAAAAAAAATTAACATGACTAGAACAGCCTTCATATAACACACATCACACTAGATAACAAAACAACCTCTTGTAAGTTATGCACAAATACATGTAACATGGGTATTATGTCATGTTTATGTTTTGTTTTCTGTTTAATAGTTAACCTTAATTAGTGCCTTGTTTGTTTCTATAGTAACCATACTAGACTGTAGTCAGTTTCTATAGCCACCTTTTAGTTCCTCATTTGTTCTCATGGCAACTAACTGATCTTACCTATGTCTTGTTTAGTTCCTATGTTAATCCCTGTGTATTTATACTGCTTGATTTTTAGTTCCTGTGTTCATGAGTTTTGTTATTAAAAGTATATTTTTGAGATCATCTTCCTGTTTAGAGGTTCGTGAAGGATTCGGTGGGAGTCGCATTGTTGCATTCGCATTGATGAGAAACAGAAAATAATTCAAATGAAAAGAGCTTTTACACACAGAAATAAACAGGAAGAATAAATTTGTAATTCTGACACAAATTTCTCCAGCCTGCAGGTGCTCTGCAATTCAGGTAATGGCCTCCACTACTGCTTTCATATGAGATAATGACTGGGGCCCACAATGAACTTCCTCAGGTCAGTGCATGGACCCTATGGTACCTGCACTACAGGAACATTAAAAATGTTACCTATTAGGCTAGAAACATACCCTGTAAAAATACTGAAATACTCAAACTAGTAAAAAAGCTTGGGAGGGACTGGTAAAAAATGCTTAGGAGGGGCATTATTAATGTTTATGCCATTAAACATGATATGTTATTATTTAGTTAGCTATATTTCAACATCAAATAACTAGTTTAAGTTTTAAGTTTATACAGAGTATAAGGTGTGATGTGCTACAGACATAATCCCAAATCAGAAAAGGAGGCAGCTTCCAAAAACTCCTGTGTCATGTTAACCCATCCAGATTTAGACTGCAGAACACTCTTCATTTTGGTTTCACTTATTTTTTTGTTCCCTTGCTTGCTCACTCACCTAATTTATTCACTCATTCATTCTTTCACTCATTTATTAACACACACACCATATTCCTTTGTGTATTTCCTTTTTTAACTCTGCTTTCTGATAATGGTGTCACTATTCAGCCATGAAATACATTCAATGTGCTGATGATATGCGTATCATAGCTGACTTGTTGCATCCTTCTTTTGCGAATCTGTTCACTAACATCGGTCTCATTATAAATCCTGTCTTTATTTCTTGAACTGCACTCCCTCTCTCATCATCCATCTTCCCGATACTGCAATCCCACCACAAGGGGGCAGTGCAATCCTTTATTTTGTAACCGCTCCCAACTTTGCTTGGGTATTCAGGTCCTGGTACAGGAGCTCATTGCAGAAAGTGTGTGGTTCACCAGTGAGTGTCAGTGACCTGACCAAAACCCCATTAGACTGAGACATGATAATGCAAGGCTAAAAAAACATAGCAGATTGAGAAAAGAGACCATAGAAATGCCTTAGCACAGCAGACTAATATGAGATTAGTTTGATTATTTGCACACATTTGGGAAAAGAAATCCTACTCACATGACCAAAAAGTCAGTTTAGCATGTACTCTCAACGTCAGAAAGTATGTCCAATGCCATCTGATGCAATTTTGTACAAAAGTTTTTTTAAGCTCCAGTGCGATTGACTGACTTTTCCGCAACTTACAGGAATCAGGAGACATTTGCAGAGAATGCTGTGCTATTATATTAAAGAAATATCACTTTGTTGCATGCAAATGTCACATTCATAGCCGTTTCAAACTACTTGACTACATCTGGCTTGCTGTCCAAGATACATAGCTTGAATTCATGGCTCGACTCAAGCTCTAAATGTTTATTGGACTACTTTATAATGAAACTGGTAAAAGATAAACAAAATTAAAGTTGGTGGTGGAAAGACAGAATAATTTACACAGTAGTGAGGTGGTTTACATACTCTTGTAAAATGATTACATGATTATAAACACCTCCCAAACCTGTCTTATCTCCATAAAAGCATAACAGTAGGAAAAGTCTGTCCGTGCGAGACAGTCAAGTCAAAGACATCAGTTTTCTCCATTTTTTTCCTTATCCGTTTTTACTCACATTGTATGGCAGACACAGGTGACTAATCAGGAAATACATATTAACTCTGCTTTCTGATAAAGGTGTCACTATTCAGCCATAAAATACTTTCAATGTGCTGATGATATGCATATCATTGCTGACGTGTTGCATCCTTCTTTTGCGAACAAAAGAATTGCATTGTTTTACCAGCGTAGGCCACCTAAAATGTCCTCACCATTGTGTTATTGACAAGTTTCACTGTATTTGTAAGAGCATTTTTAATAATTTAGCCCTCACATAGGCAGAAAAACCTGTACAGACGCATACATACACTCACATATATATGTAAGTAAGAACTATGTAAGAATTAGTTGTAAGAATTAGTTAAAGCACAGGGCCTGGTTGCATGAAAACCCTTAAAACATCTCTCAGTTATGTACTGTATGTAACCCTGGTTCCCTTAGAAAGGGAACAAGACACTGCGTCTGGTGTGACGCTATGGGGAGCTCTGTGAGGCATGGCAACAAGATGCAATGTCTCGTTTCTATTCTCAGGGAACCAAGGTTACATACCTAACCAAGAGACATTCCGTTTAGAGGTAACTTGACATGTTTTTTTTGACACTCTAGGGAATACAATGCCAACTGCGCCATGCTGAGGGTAGCAGCTGCAACATGGTCCAAGTTAGAGCACAATCACCATAGGCATACTGCAAAGACCGTACTTGCAAACTGCTGGTTACAGAAATATCTATCTCAGGCCACTGCCCTGTAAACATCTACATTATACACTTAGAGAATTATTCGGCATGGGGCTTGAATGCCAGTATCCCGTGCTAAGGTCAGCACACTAACTATATGTGCCACTGAGCCAGCTGCAAAAGAGCTTGGCAATAATGGCTCATAAGGCAGATGCGGCCTTTGAGATAGTCGGCTTAATGCAAGCAATAGACTTGCCAGCCTTTTACCATGGGAGTGTTGGGCCCTCTGTAGTGAGGGTGCCAGACACTCAACCCCGATGACTGATATTCGAGGGGAGTTAGTAGACAGTTATGCCCCTCAGGCATTGTCCTTTGACTGACCCCTAGAAAGTGGCAAGGACCTTCTGTAGTGAACACACCTCAACCTCGCCTAAAAGAAAAACCCTGCTAAAAAGTACACACTAATAACCAGGTAGGTGTTTGACACAGGACTCGAACACAGGGCTCCCAAATAAAGCATCAGCACACCCTCCAAGCATGCCACTGAGCCAGCTGCATAAAGGCTAGAGCTCTAGGGGGAGTGGAGTACTACTCACAAGGAGGAGCTTGTGAACAGTTGGGCCCAGCCACTCAGAACTAAAGGCCTCTCTTCCCTTTCTGAGGGCCTTAAAGGAAGTGGAGGACTCTCTGTAGAGAGGGTACTACTCTATTCATACCACAGAGGACCAGTGTTCCAACAGGAGCTAGTAAGGACTTGCTGCTAATATTCAAAATCACTATCCTTTTTCGGTGAGCTCTGGGAGGAGTGGAGAATCCTGTATACACAGTGTACTATTCCAAACTCGCCTTAAGGCCAGAACTTTAATGAAAGCTAGGGGTTAAACTGGTCACTGGTCATATATAGTCACATAGATGACTATATAAGTCATATACAGAAACCCCATATATATTGCCAGGATGGCAGAAACCCCCCTGAGAAGGTGTCTAAACCCAGGTCTCTAGGTGTGCAATGACCAGCTGACCACAGCACCACAAGAGTCAACACTAAATATGCTCTTCTGGCCAGGAGAGCTTCAGGACCCCCTTACCAAGGGGAGTCATACAATGCCAGCTCCAACCACTTGAAACTGGTGGTCCCAGACTGAAACCTAAACTCCAAATATATAAACTGCCGCTGTCTTCAGACTTCCGTTTAAAAGGTGAGAGGCATCAGAACATTGTAGAGACAAGTGGGTGGCCTCTTTTGACTCAGACTGGCAAGTAGTCTTTAATTATTACCATGGAAACTGTCCAGCCATGCCCTAGCAACCATTTAGAGCACCCTAGCAACCAAAATGAATTAGCTATATCTCAACACCAGAACATAATAGAGACATGGGAGTTGGCTCTTTTGATTCAAACATGCCTCCGCGTATTGGTTTTCTCTGTTGACTGTTAAACTATATCTTAACATTAGAACATGGTAGAGACATGTGGGTGGGCTTATTTTACTTGTCAGTGGGCTTTAGGTATTGCTCTGGCAACTTCCTGACCACACCCTAGCAACCATTAGATCACCCTAGCCACCCCCTAACATCATGAATAAGCCGTATTTTAGTATTTCTATCATGCTTGGCACATTATCATCATGCTTGGCACGTTATCATCATGCATCATGCTTGGATGAGACAAACTACAGAAGCGAGGTGAGCCGCCTAGCCACGTGGTGCGGAGACAACAATCTCTCTTTGAATGTGGAGAAGACGAAGGAGATTGTTGTTGACTTCAGGAGAGAGCACACTCAGCATGCTCCCCTGACCATCAACGCTGCGTCTGTGGAGAGAGTGAGCAGCACCAAGTTCCTGGGTGTGCACATCACTGAGAATCTCTCCGGGATGAACAACACCACTGCACTGGCCAAGAAAGGACAGCAGCGTCTCTACTTCCTCCGCAAACTAAGAAGAGCAAGAGCACCAGCCCCCATCATGTACACATTATACCAAGGAACCATCGAGAGCATCCTGTCGAGCTGCATCACTGTGTGGTTTGGAGCCTGCAATGCGTCCTGCCAAACAACTCTCCAACGCATAGT